>VZRV01010549.1:173519-193166 GCA_013398115.1 Falcunculus frontatus
AAAAAAAAAAAAAAAAAAGGAAGAAAATATAAATCTGAATCTTCTTGTCTGCTCTGAGTCATAACATCTGCCACAGAGAGTGCCAGGGCCAAAGAGAGGATGATGTTGTTCCTCAGAGAGGAGCACCCAAATAAAACAATATCCCAAAATAGAAGGAATCTGAACCACTTCTCACATAACAGTTAACTGTTAAATATTAGGAAGAAATAACCATTAGTGTATGAGCTTTTCAGCACTTCTGATGTGCTCACACAAGGCAAAAAAACCAATATAGATACATATTTATTTATAAATAGAAGGTATAAATGCAGATGTGTGTGCACACTCATGCAAGCACATTATAGGTGTATAATATCAAATTTCAAAGTTCATAGCTCAGGAATAAATCTAAACATTTTATATGCTGCACATTGAGCTGCTTCGGTTGTATTTGTTTCCCTTTCAGGCACATCAGATGTTGCTGTACTCTGATTATTTTCAGGGAAGATAAATGTAGTATCAGATTCAGAAGCCCAAGGCTAAAGCTACTGCCTGTTGCACAAAATGGTTCTGAAACAAAAATAAAGGGATATATATATAGATATATCTCCCAAATGATTTTATTTCCCATGAACTGCCACGATGGTTAAAAAATTCTGTGCAAAACCACACATATACAGTAATTTAACTAATTGTGTGCACACACACATAAATATATATATATAAATAAATAATAATAAATAAATATATAAATGTAAATTTATAAACACTTTATCCACTCAAATTTCAGCCTCTTCAGAAATGACCAGGCCACTCAGTTCAAAGGAAACTCTGAAAACCCTTGCAGGAGACAGCTACAGGATCATCCATCCAGGGAGACATTAATTTCCCATCCCTATATTTAGAAGCAACCTATGATCTAAAACATGAGACTTCCTCAAGGGTCAGAATAGATTTGTTTCATTTGATGTAAGTGAAGTTAAATTCACCAAATAGCCCCTGGCCTTCAGGAGGCTGAAAGAGAAGAGGGTTTCAATTGGATTGTTTTCTTTCCATAAAAAAGAAGAAAAATCACGTCAATAGGAAGCACCTGCTCAGCAGCCCAAGATGCTCAAGATGCAACTGAGATGAGGATTCTGTACAGAATGCCTTAGAAAGGACTAAAATAATTAATAATAACATTAAAATATTAATAATCATTTTTAGTAATTTAGATGTGCTGCTGATTTATTTTTGAATGCAGCTTTGACACCAAGCGTAACTGCATTCAAAAATTAGAGATGCAAAAAGGACTAAAAGAGAAAAAAAGACCAAGGAAAATGTTAAAAGTCCCTTTAAGAAAGGAATGAGAGGAATCCTCAGGATTTCATGTACAGACAAAATGTTTCAAGGAACAGTCATGACAGACACAAGCCTTTATGAGAACAGGTGAAACAAGGTCAAACAGTCACTGCAAGGATCACACTGGAATTAAGACACAGCACGTTTAGAACGGGAAAGAAAATCACAATAATTAACTTTGCGACCTGTCTGACACAAAAACATTATTGATACAAAGGGCAGGATGATTAGGAGAATGATGAGGTGTTTAAAGTGCTAATAACAATACTTTCCCAAGGCAGGAGAAGAATTTATAAGGGCTATTGATCTCATGTTTCAGGATGGAAGCCAAGCTGGGAGTGCTTGGGAAGAAGGGAAAATAAAATAAAATTAAAAAAAAAAAATCTTTAAGGGACAATTTGCTCCTTAATTGTGATGAGAGTTCAGGGGAGGAGGGAGGAAGGTTTGGGGCTTTTCCCAGGGTGTTGAGTCATGTGGTGTTAGTTACTAACAGAGAGAGGATTCCAGCTTAATTGGATCTTTAATCGGATTGAATAGGGTAATTCCTACCTCTCTGCGTTCCTAATGGATGTCACCATGTCAGGAGTTAAACGCTGAAGGGCTGCTCTGATTTGAGAGCAGCTTCCAGGGGATCCTTAGGCAAAGACAATTATTGGGATGGCCACTGAGAAAGAAAATGATCATCAGGGTTGATATATTCCAAGAGGATTTTGGAATAATTACTGCCCACTCAGTCAATTCTTACAGGTAGGACACACATCCTTGCTTAGTTTTTTTTCCCCAATAAATCAGTTTATTCCCATTTATCAGTTTTCCTGGTTCCAAGGAGAACACAGCCACAACCAGCCCAGTTCTACACTCTGGTACTCGGTTTGCTGGCAGTGCAGAATGTCCATGGCCATCCGAGGCAGAAATAGAGCTGCAGGCGATTGGAGCTCTAATTGATCACAAAGAGTTTATGGTTCTGTTAAACAGGCCAAAGAAAACATGTTCCCATTTCCACTGAAAAGATCCTGAAATAATGACTCTCCTCCAATCCAAAAACAATGCAGGAAATGTTGCTAACAAAGGTAACAGCTTTGGGATGGAGTCATAAAAAAAGGAGCATATGTGAGTGATTTCCCTCCACATAACCATTACAGAATATTCTCTGCTGTGCAGGTTTGGCAGTTTTGGAAATTCTTCTGGAAAAATTATTTCCAGTCCTGGTTAAAGAGCTCCAGTGATAGAAAAAATACCGACAGTCTTTAAGGCATCTGCTTCACTTCCATTATAACTGAAGATCCACAGGAAAAAAAAAACCAGCGACAAAGTCACCCAGAGCATGGTCATGACTGAACCACTGCACCTCCCCACAGAAAAACCACTATATTACATTTAAATTAATGATTATCGCATTATTAGGCACTCTCAGCAGTTGTAATAGAGAATATTTCTTGGAAAACAGAAGTTTCAATCATAGCTCTGGTGAAACTATTTCAAGAGGACAAACATACAGAGAGAACTCATCAAAACCAGCCAAGACCACAGAGGTTTCCCTGTGGGATTTCCCGAAAATTTGGTTTAATGGTAGAAATCTGAAGTTTATAATGTCTTTTAACACTTGTGTGTGTAACACTGATGCCAACAAAGTGGGGGCACAGGAGAGACCACAGTGGCAACTCGGTGCTGGACTGGGACATCACACCAGTGCCCAAGGACACGGGATGTGCCCTTCGCTCCAGGGGAAGGCAGCACAACTCTCCCGGTGGGATCCCACCCCCGGCTCCATCCCGGCTCTTGGCAGCACCATCCTCTCCCCCAGCACCTCAACAGTGCCAAAAGCCTGAGCCACAAACAGGAGGTTTCTTTATCATCATTAACAAAGCCCAGAATCCAAAATTGCTGTTTTGACTGGGAAACAGATGACTCCAGCTCTGCCAACACCCAAGGTGCTCCCAATGCCAAAACTCACTTTGCTCACGCATATGCTCCAATACTCCGAAACAGAAGCTCTGTCTCCAGCTGAAACTCCTTTCTTTGTCCTTTCAGTGCTTCTATTCCTCCTTTTTGTGCTTCCCATGTAAGTTCTTCCCTTTTCTTATCTTCTTCCTTCCACTGCCCTTTCCCTGCTCACAGATTTTGAGCCCTTTGCACCCTTGAGTAGAGCACATTCTGTTGTGTGTTTTCCTATCCTCTGCAAATCATATCCAGCAACTCGGGTTTGCTTGTGTCACACGAGGTACCCAGTCTCCATCTGAACACATCACAGTTCATTACAGTGGTTAATCACAGATAAAACAAAATTGTCTTTAATGTCTAATTTAAAACTGTCTGGCTCCAGCTCGTAGCTATTGGATCTGATTTTTCTTTTCTCTTCTTGATTAAAAAGCTGGATATGCTTTCCCCATGAAAATACTTGTCCCTGTAATCAAGTCCCCTCTCAATCCTCTTTCTGATGAGCTAAGCAGATTGAGCTCTAAATCTCTCACTGCAGGGAATTTCCTCCACTCTTCAAATCAATACTGTGGTTATTTCATTGACTCTTCAGGTTTGTAAACCCTTTCTTTCAGCTGTTGACACCAAAACTGACCCTGGCTTTCCAGAATTCTCATGGACTCAGATAAAATCCCTGTGTAAAAGGATCCTACTTATCCTTCAGCCTGCTGGGCTACCCCTGGATCCCTGGAAGTGTCCAAGGCCAGGTTGGATGGGGCTTGGAGCAGCCTGGGACAGTGGAAGGCGTCCCTGCCCATGGCAGGGGTGGCACTGGATGAGTTTTAAGGTCCTTCCAACCCAAACCATTCCATGATTCTATGAAACAAGATTGCTGCTAATTCCACCCACCAGCTTTGTTGGGTTGGTTTGGTTTTGACTGAGATTTCATGGGATGCCGCATCTAACACCAGAAAACTCTGCCACAAAGCTCAGTTATGCACATTTATCACACCTGTAACTCCATGAGGATCTCCCTTTCCAGAGAGGCCTAAAGTACCTCTCTATTCTTTAACTCTATTTTAATTCAGTCCTCTATCAAATTTCCCATTATTTTTCTGGGATTGGTGCCAAGCTCTCCAGACAATCATCTATTACCTCTTCTGCCTTCCCCCTCTGCACATGGGCTTCTCCTGCATCCCTGCAAAACACCGAGATATGCAGGAAAATAGAACCAAAACCACCCTGCCATCCTTGTATGATGCATCACCCTATCTTTTCCAAAGAAAACAACCACGACTTTTTCCAACAGATAGTTTATCCCTTTGCCAGTGCTGCCTCTCCCTCCCACACCACTCCTGCCCACCCATCCCAGTTCAGCTGTCCCACAGGTACAGAGATGCCAAATCCATGGGCTGAGAACAACATGCACCCAAAATCCATCACCAGAGCCTGCCCATGAAAGCTGTTTCAGAAGCTCCAGGGCTCTGGTTTAGCTGTAAAATTTGATTTTGGGGAGAATTCAGCTTTGACCCATCTCTATGTATTTCATCAGGAACCACAGTGATAGGTCAAGAAGTAATGGGGTTCAAACTGAAAGAGGGGAAATTGAGGTTGGATAGATGGAAGAAATTGTTCCCTGTGAGGGTGGGGAGGCCCTGGCACAGGGTGCCCAGAGAAGCTGTGGCTGCCCCTGGATCCCTGGCAGTGTCCAAGGCCAGGCTGGGCTGGGCTTGGCTGCAACAAGATGATCTTTAAGGTCCCTTCCAAGCCAAACCCTTCTGGAATCCTGTATGGTATCAGCTCAGTGAGAAGTTTGTTTCCCAGGAATTCCCTCCCCCCACCACATCCCTTCGAGGCCCTGCTCCAGGAGCACATTTAGCACCAGAGATTGATTGAACTTTCAAGTGCCAGCCCCACGCTGGGTGATCCTAAGTGGACTGGACAGCCTCTCCCCTCCAAGGTGTGCTGCAAATTGCCGGATTAGCGGCGCACGCCGCGGCTCAGGCAGCGCCCGGAATCTCGCCTGTCCTACATCATTTACCTGTGCTGAAATTACAGTTCAATTACTGGAGTAATATCTCATTCAGGCAGAACAAAGAAAGGGAAAATATGCAAATGAGCAAATTTAAATTCACTTAATTTAAAGACCTAAAATTTTTAAGGGCACATTGCCTCTCTGGGGACACTTGGGTTCAGGGATTAGAAAATACATAAAGCTATAAATGGTTAAATGGATTGTCATTGCCTGAGCATCCAAACTTTGCATACATTATTCTTTTCAGTGACTGCATTATGTAATTAGCACGGAAAATACACAACATTCCTGACTATATCCTATCCAGGGATAAAAAATTTGGTCTAACCACCCATTTCAGGGAGCTTTGTGCACAGACAAGCTCAGCATACATTTCAGAGGATGACAGTGGAATAGGTTGGTAGGGAGAATGTTGCTTATCTGCTGAATGCAAAGATTATTCCAATTTTTTTTTTTTTTGTGGTACACATGATAAGATTGTGAATAACCCTCCAGGTTTGTTGCCTGTTGTGGTTTTCCTGGTTGGTTTGTTTTTGTTTTTTTTTTTTTAATAAACACTGAGGCATATTTTAATGCACCAAAGATGAAATTTTCCTCTTGCTATGCAGCTGGAATTCTGTGAGGTTTCACTGCACAGGGATGTCTGACAAGGGGAATGGCTGACAGGGAAAATGTGCTGCTCTGGCAGGATAATGAGCTACAATGCTCCAAAAGGCAGGATCCTGCACACCAGGAAGGAAATGGGAGAAATTTCCTTTTCTTCAGGGGCTGCATCACCAAATAACTGTATTACAAAAAAAACCAGAGAGGGTCTCCTTACAAGGGCATGTAGTGACAGAACAAGAGGGAATGGATTCAAATTGAAATAGCAGGTTTACATGGGATATTGGGAAGGAATTCTCCCCAATTCCTGAGGGGGAGGAAGGCCCTGGCACAGGTTGCCCGGAGATGCTGTGGCTGCCCCTGGATCCCTGGCAGTGTCCCAGGCCAGGTTGGACAGGGCTTGGAGCAGCCTGGGACAGTGGAAGGTGCCCCTGCCATGGCAGGGGGTGGAATAGGATGAGCCTTAAAGTCCCTTCCCACCCAAGCCATTCTGTCACTCTGTGATTACTCTGTGGTGCCACCACACTGACTGCACTTCACCTTCCATAAAGCTTTGTTCCGCAATGCTCCTCAAACAGCTCAATTTTCAGCAATTCCCTCAGATATCACACAAAGCTGAAAAGGCAAGCCTGAGCCTCTCCCAGCAGGTAGGCACAGTCTGGACAGGAATTAGCCGAAAATCAGGGTGGGCAGAAGCCCAGGCTGAGTGCTGCACACACAGGGACAGCGGGGAGGCTGCAATCCCACAGGCTAAGCAGAGATCACAAAAATCCCAGATTTAGGTGAAAGCCTAAGCCCAGCCTCGTGCAGTTAATGACAGTAAGGTGCATTTGTCGTGCAGGTGGTAAACCCTGAGCAATTACTGTGGATTTCAGTGCTAACCCTGTCAGTTTAATGGAGCAGGTATGGCTTAGCTCTGTGCAGCTGGGACAGCCCTTTAATCACTGCTCCTCCGTACCCTGCACGCCACAGTTGTCATTTGTGTGACTCAGAAAACAGAATATTCATTGCTGCTTCCTGGTTATTTGTTCCCAGTCAAAACACGAGATGGGGTATGACACCTGAGAGGAGGAAGAGCCACAGAGCTCCCAACACTGCTGCCTGCAGAGCCCACGTGGATCCTCCAAAAGCCCAGATGGCTCCAGTCAGGGTAACTCAATCACCCTCAGCTGAACCACAGTCATTTGTATCAGTCAAGGACCTGAGCCATTACACCTCCTCCTCAAACTGGTTAGGTTGTAAATTAGATTTTCATCACTCCTGGGACAAAAACCTGACTCTGCTGAGGTCACTGGGAGTTTGAGCATCCATTTCAGTGGCGCCATGACTTCACCAGTGGCTTGTCTGTGCAATATTCAGCCTGGAAGTCACCAAGGTTCATCAGGATTTCCTAAAAAGATGGTAAATAAAATCTGCCACTAGTACTGGCAGATACCAGTAGTTCAGTTCTGTGTCATTTTCTTCTGTCCAGATGCAACAGAAGGAGTATTTATCTCAAAGGAATGTGGATGTTAATGACCAAAATTACTGCAGTTTTGACCAATGCCTCAGCAGAACTCAAGGCAAGCACTGAATACAGTTTATTCCTGTAAAACTGAGTAATAATAAAAAAAATCAGACAGGGCCTTCTCCTCTGACTTACAGCAGGTCACAACAGAAATCCTCTAAAATCTATTCTCTCAACGAAATTTTACTGGAACAAAGTCATTGGGGGAGTGATACAAAAAAATAACCTGTGAAAAATAAAGCACTGTGCCCTTATTCAGTAAAACACTTGAGCAATAACCCAAATTTTAGGTACTAAGTTCATTGAACTCAGCAAACAGATTGTGGGTTGGAGTATTTTGCCTATGAAGAAGTAAAATCAGCAAAATTAGCCAAACAGCCATGGGTTCAAGTGTACACACAGACCTGGATCAACCAACACAAACTGTCACAGAGGGAAGGGTTTTAGTGATGGGACAGACAGACCTATGAGATCAACCTCAGGAAAAACATGTGGGTGCTTCCAAACCTACAGGCAATCTCTTCCTTCTTAACCATTCTCTGATTTCAGTAAACTGCAAAAATAATGGTGCATTCTGTGAGCATGTGTTTGAAAAAACCCCATTGGGTTAATCACTCCTTTAGCTGAAAGCATTGTTGGGGTGTTTTCTAACAGAAAAAACAAAAAAGCCCTGCAATAATAATTTTACTTTCCCTACAAGCAGAGCAATCTTTCATGAGGACTTATTTTTTTTGAAGCACACTGGCACCAGCCATTTTTTACTGAGACATTGTTCCAGGTTTCCATCGGGTTTCGTACTGGAACAACACGTGACAGGACGGGGCGCTGCATTTTTCAAATACCCTTTAAAGCTGTGGGAATACACTCCTTAAAGGCAGCCCTCTCTCCTTTCAAGTGCCATACAAGCACAGCAGGCAGCATTCAAAGCCACCTCTTCTGTGTCAGCCAGCGGGGAAGGCTGACAGGGAATTGCTTGTGTCACACTCCAAAAGTCACCAAAGCAGACACACACTGAAAGGTGGATGGGCCCAATTCTGCCTTTTTTTATTTTTTCCTACTCCTCTGAGTAGATTTCTGCCTTTCCCATTCATTCCAGCCACGATGATGTCCTGAATAGTGACTTAAACCTTGCAGAGTCGTCCTGTGGGTCTCCCAAAAAACAGAGAAGCTTGAAATGAGATTTCTGAAAGCAGTAAAATCATCTAAGCTCTGCCGAGAGGTCAGAGGGCCTTGGCTCAGTGGAATGTTTAGAGTTCTTTGGGACTGGAGCCTTGTGCTTCCACTGCTTGGCTTTTTTGTAGTGACACTTTCTATTCTCCAGGAGGGCACAGAGACTCCCCAGCCATCAGAGCCCCTTCACGTGGGTTCATCCTACTTTTAAAGTTACAGCCCTCTCAAAACCAGAAATGCACAGCCCAGGTGCTGCCTTTGATGCTCTCACGAGGAGGAGGAGGAGGAGGCAGGGAGTGCAGCAGCAGCATCTCCAGGCAGGGGACAGTGACACAGGGCCAGGCTGGGGCCCAGGAGCACTCCCAGAGCAGTGCAAAGGCCCCTTGGTGCTGCCCTGAGGACAAATACCACGGCAGGTGTCACCTTCCCACACCTCCCTGATGGCAAACACGAGGAGGATTCAGCAGGGACACTGAAGCTCTATTTTTGGCACAAGGACAGTGGCTGTCTGAGGTCACCTGTCTGGAGCTCGGCTGGGGCTGTCCCCAGGCTGAGCCCAGCTCTCACAGCCAGATTGGGAACCAGCTGGTAAAAACATCCTCCGAAGCTGCCCTCTCACACAAACAGCCCTGCCACCGCTGGCTCTCCTCCCCCAGATGCTCAGGCCAGCATCCAGACACCTCAATTCTGCTGTGCCAGAGAACAGGAGCAAACATGGGGATGGATCCA
Source organism: Falcunculus frontatus (assembly GCA_013398115.1). Taxonomy (NCBI): domain Eukaryota; kingdom Metazoa; phylum Chordata; class Aves; order Passeriformes; genus Falcunculus; species Falcunculus frontatus. Next base: position 182,801 of record VZRV01010549.1, read on the forward strand.
GGCAGGCTCATCCCTGTCCTCTCATCCTCCCCTTCACCCTCCCTTCACCTGAGTCACATCCTCACCACACCTCTGATTTAGCTCCGTCCTGCTGCAAGAGAAAAAAAATAAACAAAAGGAGAGAACCACCTGAAGTTGGTAATTTTCTTCATAAATGGAGAAAAGAGAAGGCTAGCAAGGGTCAAAAGAAAATATGCAGACTGAAAAGCCTAACAAAGAAAGCAACATAATTTTTGTCCTTCTTTCACGGAACAGGAACTATACCTGGAAATCACACTGAAAACCACAAACTAGCTAAGCTGTAACAACAAACACTACTTTTAATGATAAACTGTTCTCCATCTACATTTTTTTGATTTTTATACATTCAGGTGCAATGAAGGAAGAAGGAAACATCTGCTAGGGAGTGCTGAAACCCCAGCAAATAACAGCACCACAGCCATCACACACTGTGTGCTTCATGCAGGGTGCCTGGACATGCTGGCAGGAGGAACCTGAGGCACCAAATATTACCAAGTACCTTCATCTGTTTATTGTGCAGAGGCAATCACTAATCAGCATCTGGGAATGCAAATGCACTCACTGAAATCAATGAATAAAACAGACAGAAGAGAGTAGCTAGGGGAAAAAAAGAAGCTAAATACAACAACCTTGAGTTTTGAGCACTGACTTTGTTACACAGAAACAACAAGGGAAAGAAAAACAACGCGCAACAAAGTCAACCAAGATCACAGGTACCTTAATCTTCGCCTAAGTCTGTCTGAGCCTAGAAAGGCAATTAATTACAAGTACACAGATTATGAACTATAATAATCTCAGCCTAGGAATACTGACAACGAGCTAGGATTTGGTTCAGTGTGGTCTTAGCAGTTCCTGTGGGCATTGCTCCAATATCCCCTCTAGTCCCATACGCAGCAAACCGTGCAATGCTCAAGTTCTGGAAAGAGAAACACCTGCATTCCTTTTTCTCATCCACAGGGAAGAAATCTTCCAGAATGCCACTGCTATTTAAGTAAAATGAATGCCGTGACATCCTGCAGGTCTCCCAGCCCTAGCAGGCTTTTCCTAGGCACAGTTTTAGCAGGAAGAGGATATGTCTAGATGAGCAGAGAGCAGAGAGCAGAGCTCACAAGGGTGGAGAGAAGTTGAGTAAAATGGTGCTGGGAAGCCCAGGTCCACACACACACACACTGCAAAGCTCTGCTCCAGCTCCAGCTCCAGTCAGAGGCCACAGATGAAAAGCCCATTAGCAGCTGAAGTGCACAGAGTGAGCTCCTGGAGCAGATATCCTGGCTCAGGTTCAGCCCAAACTCATCCTGTTGGTGCCCTGTCCCCATAACTCCAGTGAAAGTGCGGAGAGTGGGGATGGGACAATGCAAGATTCCTTTCTGAGGTGCCCTCCAGAACTAAGGTGCAGCACAGGTGGAGCAACAGAAAGAGTTCACCACCAAAAATACAATTCACTGAAGCCAATGCTGGTATTTCAGGAATATAATCATGATAACATTTATCTCCCTTCTGCTCTTGGAGTACTAAACCTGTTATTCCCTTACACAAAATAGATCTGTTCAGGACCCAGTGCCTGCTGTGAGGACACCCCAGCAGAGCTCCCGAGCCTTGGGGGCCATGGGATAATTCAGACCCCAGTCAAACCACGCATTCCAGGTTCCGTTCCAAAGTGGAGCTCAGGGGAACCCCACAGACCTTGCAGGATCTCACAGCTTGCGACAGCAAGAGGGAAACTGTTCAAAAAGCACCTGGTAGATGACTGTCATTGTTAGAACTTGTCCCACTAATGATTTTGGGTTTTTAAGCGTCTACCCAAGAAAGGACAATTGAAACTTGTTATAAAGCACTGAGCACATCACCACCAGAATACGGTTACAAGATTCCTCCTTGGTTTTCATACCCATGCTGCTCCCAGACTCTGTGCTGGGACATCAATTTTCATTCTCCATGATTTAGGGTTGTTATAGGGTGTGCTTTGTGTTAGCAGAGAACCCATGATCTGTAACAAAACTGAATTGCTACTTTACTGGACAAATATACCAAAAGAAATTGTGGCATCTTGGTGGGTTGCTAAGCAACCCAGAGCTCCAGTGTCACTTGTTTGTGATCAATTCAAGTCATTCATCGGGCTCTGAAGCACCAGCTCAGGAATTCCAACAAAATCTGTGCCTTGGGAAAGCCAGGGGGACTTCCTGACACACAATAACACTTTCTTTCCTCCAAGATAAACTTTGTAGATGTTCTTTTGATCTGTGTGATATGTTAATTCATTATTCTTAACATACTGCTAATGGGAAAAGCTATAATTAACTAACTACAGCATTGTAATGCGTGCAAGATAAACTGAACTAATTAGTAGTGTTTAAAGTAGTCCCTGTCCTCTCCCCCTGGGGAAAGGAGCAGATCCTTTCTTATCACAGAAGCAACTGTCCCCAGCATCGTTTCATGTAAAGAAGAGATACCTTTGTGTTCCATTTTTTTTTCTCCCAAATAGAAGCGATAAAGTGTATTTTTATTGGCAAACAAGGTGGCTCCAGTCCAAGCCACTCGAGGTACACATCCAAGCTGTGAATAATGTAATCTTTCATTTAAATGAAGGCTTATCTGTTGAGTAAAGAAGTGGACTGTTATATTTTCACTCACGAAGTTTAATTACTGAAGTTACTCATACTAAATGGCCACAATAATTACACTGAGTTAAATGTAATCCAAGTGTATATTGCTGAAGTACATACAGTCTCTTTATTTCAGCCTCATACTCAAGATTCATCCCATCCCTATTTTGATAAAAATCAATACTAAACAGGAAGAGTTTAGAAACAAATTGGTTTCCAAGCTGTGTGCTGCATATGGCAAAACTTCAACTTCTTGATTGCTGGCAGGTGTTTTTTTGCTGAAGATATGTAATGATAATTTCACATACACTGGGCAGTATTTCTAAAGAAATTACCCTATCTGCAAATCTTGGTGTCCTATCTTGTGCATCTCATTTTAATGTCACATGATCTGGACTTGTAGTTCCTCTGCAAGCCAGACTCCACTGACAGCAGATGCTCAGCCTTAGTGAGGACCAGAAACTGGCAAACTGGAATTTCCTAATTTTTTAATGACCCATTGAGAGAGGAATTTATTTGGTTTGGGGTTTTGGGGTTTTTTTTGAAAAAGGAGGGAAATTTCTTATTTTTAAGCAAGAGAGAAGTGTTAACACAGCAGAAGTTGTGCACTCTGATACTTCATATCAGAAGATAAGCAGAGGCACGTGGGAAGCAATGGTCAGAGGATGGCAAGCACAGCTCCATCCAACAAGGTAATATTTCCCGTTCGTAAATGGCCAAAAAATACATATTTAGATAAAGTACAGCTTTTTCACCCCTCTCCTTTCCTCAGACCAGTATCTAAAATAATAATATTTATTATTTATTATGGAATGGGTTTTGGCAGAGCTACACAGCACGTATTAACTCGGTCACACCAAACGAACCCTTGGCAACAACGCAGAAATGCCACCTGTCACTGCTCTGGTGAAATTTTCCAAAACCATGTTTCAAGCAAAAGTATTCCCAGGTAGTGCTGAATACCTGTACATAATCACACATAACACAGCTCAGTCCCTTCCTACCCCAAAAGAAGCAAAGTATCACTAATGGTAGAAGTGACAGATGAAAAAGCCTACGTACATTTGCTGTGTCTGACTACAGAAAACAGAATCTCCTTGGATTACGTTGCCAGGCTCAGCGATGCTCTGATCGTGCAACACAAATCAATACCACACAGCACAGACACCGAGCTTCAGCGATTCCAGCAGCTCTCCAGCGGTGCAACACGAGCACATCGCTTCCCCAGCAGAAAAAAAACCCTGGGGACTTTGGTGATTATTTAGGTACTGCAGCAAAACCACCCGAAATCCTCTCCAAAACCATCAGGAAAGCAGAAACAAGCCTTCGCCACAGACGCAGGACATCCGGGCTCGCAAAGTTGAGCCCACCTAAAGCAACACGGGACTGCCCCGCCGCCCCCAGCCGAGCCCCTGGGCCATGGCTCTGTCCCCTGAACGCTCCGCGCTGTCCCCCGGTTCCGCAGGGCTCCGCACCCCCGAAACTTGCCGCGGGCAGCGGCTCCTCCGCCCGCGGGACCCGAGCGCGGGGAGCCCGCCCGGCCCCGGGGCAGGGAGAAGGGAGAAGGGGCCGGAGCGGCTCCCGGGACCCCCCGAGCTGCCCCCCGCGCCCCCCCCGCGGCACCTGCTCGCCCTGGGCCGGGCTCTGCTTCCTCATCGCTCCGCAGGGCGCAGCCCGGCGCCGCCGCTCCGGGACCAGGTGCGGTGCCGGGAGCAGGAAAACCAGTTTTCAAATCAGAGCCATAATAATTAAAGAGCGCTTTGGGAGCCAGGCAGGGCGAGCCGGGCGGCGGCAGGGCAGCCCCGCGGCCGGGCACCCCCGGACCCCTCCCCGGTCCCCTCGCCGTACCTTGAGCCCGGGCGGGCGGAGGGGTCGCGGTGGCAGCGGCAGCTCCGCAGCCCCGTCCCGGCGCTCCGAATTAATCGCTCCACCCCGTAAAAAAAAACGGGGGGAGGAGGGAAGGAAGGGGAGAGAAAAAACCCAACGCAACCACCCCAAAGCCAGCCCCGCTCCACACCCACGAGGAGGGAGAGGGTCCCTCCGTGACTAGCATCGCTATCTCCTCCGGCGGAGCTTGCAGGGAGCCATGGCAACGAGCCCCCGCGTTCCCCACAGCCTCCCCCGGGGCACAGCCACCCCCGGCCCAGCCCCGGCCCCGCTCCGGGTCCCACCTGCCCGATCCGAATCGCCCCGGCCGGAGCCGGCTGCCAGCGGCGCCTCCGCCCCCGCTGCTCCGGGCGGCACCTGCGGACGGCGCCGGCAGCGGGAGGGAGGCAGGGAGGGAGGAGAGGACGGAGCGAGGGGAGCCCCTGCCCGCCCCCAGCCCGGGGGGGCCGTCCCGCAGCCGGGGCAGGTGCCAGAGAGGGCCCCCAGTGCCGGCCAGCCCAGCCCGGGGCGGGAGGATGATGAAGGAATGGCCGAAGTGAGGGCGCTGCCCTCGGCAGCACCCCGGGAGGCTCTCGCTTCGGCGTGGAGGGGCTCCGCCAAAATGCGGGCGAGGAGGAGGGAGACGCTGCCGGGGAAGGGACGGTCCCTGCCTCGTCTCACCCCTCTCTTGGGTGTAGCGCTGTCACTGCTTTTATAGGGAAAGGATGAAGATTAAGAAAAGCCCGACTGGGTTTAGCCCTTTCCCCCTCACCTCTCTCCCCCACGTACCCAATCATCCCAACATCAAACCTCGGAAAATCCGTTTTTCCTCGATTTCTTGCACGTGCCCCCCGTGTAATTTTTGCTCTGGGTGCTGTACATGACCACAAACCCAGCTCAGGTTCACGTGTGCGCTTGAGCGCCCGGACCCTGCCTGGGCGCTTCGTTCTCTGAGCCCTGCGTGGAATGGGCTAAATTTTTAAGTGATCGGTGAAGACACTCGTCACAAATCTGCCAGTCATTGTCTTAAGCACTCCATCCCCAGAGGTGGGGAAGGTCAGACATAATCATTTTCATGAGGGCTCGGACTCCTCAGACATTTCTTTCTCGCTGCTGACCTTTGGGTGTTTTTCTTTTCTCTGAGCCTTGCCTAATGCAATGAACAATAATCATAAAGTAGCATTCACGGACATTAAACCATAAACCCACCCTACCGAATCACAGTGGCACTCCCGGGGATTATTAGCATTTGGGTTAAAGATTTTTGGGACGGTGGCAATTGGAATTTGTGGATGTGCTGGCCAATTGGTGTTGTTTATCTCCAGCAGATTTAAGTAGGTGAGCTTGCCTTTTGGATGGGAAGCAAATAATTAGATTTAAGGAAAGGCATTATAAAGATGGCAGTAAAAGAAAAGAGATCTGAAAGCTGGAAGAGAAAAGGGCAGAATAGTTTAATATATTTGTTAAGTAAATGCAAAACAGTTAAAACAACGGCAAGTTTGTAGTGCAAAGTCAGGCAATCCATAGATAGAATTTTTACATTAAACTATGCATAAGTGAACTTGCACCAATATAAATGCATGGAGCAAAGCATGGAAAGCTGCTGAGGAAGCTCTGAAGTTGGGCAGAGTTCTGTGTGGCAAGCACCCAGCTCAGAGCTCACAGAGAGGACTGGGAATCCTCCCTTTGGATCCTGCCCTCCATGCCAGATCCTAAATTGAGTCCCTGTTCCATCTGAAGACAGTAAAATGTTATATTTCCAGCACATTGCTCCCCAAAGCAACCAACAGCTAAGCAACAGGCCTGTGCCCTGTGAGCGGAAACTCGGGAAATAAATGGACAAGGAGGCAGCTCCAGAGGAATGTCTGAGGGCTGCCCATGGATTGAAAAGCCATTTGATGCAGTACCAACGAGATCCAGTCCAGAGGTGACTGGAGATTCACTGGAGCCTTGGCAACAACTGGAAATGCCGAGGGTGGGAAGCTGCTTATCTGGGAGCAGAGATAAGAGAGCTGGGAAAGCCAGGGACTGCCAGGGAGAGCTGGCATTGCCCCTCCTGCCATTGCCAGCAGGATGAAAAACGGGGACAGTGACTCCCACCCTCCCCAGCCAATACTGATTTCCACCCGGGATGCCTCAGCAGTTCCAGGAGTTTCCAGGTTGATTTTTGCAGGGCTCTGACATGAAGAGAGACACCAATTTAATTACCTCCAGAGACTGCTTGAGGCAGGGCTGCTGCCAAAGTCAACTTCCCAGGCTGCCCATCCCTACATCCCCACATCCCTGTGCCACAGGGGGAAGCTGGGCTTGCAAAATGCAGCCTCTCCTTAGTCCTTCATTTCCCTGCTGAGCTGCCCCAACTTTTAGAGCCTCTCTGTCAATTTGATTTTCCCAAGGTCTTCTCCCATGTTCAGGTTTCAGGCCATGGAGAGCATTAAATGGTTTTAATTTTTCACACAGAATCGTGCACAACGTTTTTCTTCCACTAGGAAGCCAGCTGATGGAAAAGCCAAAATACAGCAGCTTACCCAGAGCTGCTCCACACTTGCAAAATAAAATGTGTTCCTGTTAATGACAATAACACAGCACTAACTAAATCTATTTGAGAATTGCGTTTGCCTTAAGTGTAAATAGACAAAATCAATCATGCTTCACATTTCGCTGGGCAATGAAATGGGGCAAATGTCATCATACTTAAGTCTGCACCAAACAAAAATAAAGACAGAGAAGCTCAGTGTGGTCCTCTCCGTGTCTCACAAAACTGCTCTTTATTTTGGGATTTCCTGCTGAAAATCAAGGAGCCTTTTCATCGAACCCACTTGCTTGATGTGAGAATGAGAGAGCAACACTGCTGGAAACACTGGAAAAAATTAATTCTCTCTAGGCTGGTACTGATCACATATTTAAAATCCACATTAAGTGCATGATATTGTCTGAAATCAAGTGTGAGAAAACCCCCTCAGAATATTTATCTCAGGCATTGTCTGAAGGAATCAGAGGGAACAGAGGGTGTGTTTTGCCAATCCCAACTGTAACTTGTTACCTGACTCCCTGAATGTTCTCCCTCAAGACACACCCACCATTTTAAACCCAGTTCGAGTCTGGTGGCAGGCTCAGAAGATTCCCAATCCTACTCTAAATGCCATTTAAGACACATGAAATACTCAGGACAAAAGAACAGATTGGCCACATTTTCTGTGGAGAAAATTAATTTGCTTGTAATTGGCAGCACATATCCCATCAGCAGAGCTCGTTAATAAAGATGCTGTAATTTTCTGAATAGGTGGATGTGCAAAAACAGAAATGTATTTGAATATCAAGAACCACACTTTGACATTGATTTTTTTAAGAAATAGGATAAACTTCTGTGAATCTGTTTTGGTCCTGGACAAATTAAGCATCTAAAATAATTGACATGATGCCATCTAAATTTTGAAATGGTGCCCTGCTGCAACAATTTGCAGTACTTTCCTTAACTTTTGAATTTTTTGAGTATTTAAGTTACACCAGCTGAGATGCAGCTTGAGAAGCACTGAGCTGCTTTAGGAGCTTGGAGTTCATAGGAAAAGATTTGAATCATAAAGGGAAAAACACAGAGGAGAGAGAGGGTGATGCACATCCTGCTGATGGTTTCTTGAACACGGATCTGAGCACACCTCATCAACGCTTAGCTTTGAAAGGATGAAAGTTGGATGGGTCTTCACCAGAGAGAAACTCCAGACGTGCCAGAAAATGCTCATCTATCCCTTCCTAATGAGAGTCCAGGAGAAATCCACATGATCAAAGGAAAGCAAATTTAAAGTGAATTAAAGGAACTACCACTTTTCGCAGTTCGAAACAATCCCAGGTATTCAGGCTTTGAAGATCCTGGAGTGAAATGTTGGGATTTTTTCTTAATCTGATTTTTTTTTAAGGCTGGATAATTTTATGACTGCTAATAACATTTGTAACTATGCAAGCTAAGATAATAACAATGGTAATCAAATCTCATGCTTCAGGGCATAAATTGATTGCTTGGAGGGGTTATGGAGAATTTTCTGTTTTTCCCACCACTGAGTCCATGATTTCACAACTGACTAAGTGCATTACAAGGGGAGGGGGTTGCTACTGCAGCCAGACAATTGATCTAATCCGTAATAACAAATCTGACACCAAAATACAGCGAGCTGCCTGTCTGCTGTGCAAACACGAAGAGATTTAGGCTCAAATTCAGGGAAATATTTGGTTCTTATTTTCCAGTCAGTTTCCTACAGTCCTTTTGAGAGAAAGCAGCAAGGTCGAGGTTGAAAACAAATAAATCCGAAAAACAAACAACCTCACAACACTTAAGAGCATGAATGTCACAGTGCATCTGAAAGATTATTTAGGCAAGGGGGTTCATCCACAGGTTCAGATCCAAAGATCAGGGTGGAAAACAATTCACAGAGTAGGCTGAGTCATGTATCCTACGGCCAACCACATATTTCCATATGTTTCCATCGAAAAAGGAGGTCGTGGTCTCTTTTCCTTGAAAAACAGGCACAGCAGGAGATGAGAGAGCTCAGCCTGGAGATGGGGATTTAGGTTTAATTCCCAGCTGGACCAGAAGGCTCCACACAAGTTTGTGCTCTGCTCCAGGACAGACAGACTGAGCTCTGGACAACACTTCATCAAGCAGAAAATAATTGAAGATTCCTTGGACCCAAGATGGGGCAAAACTGGGCCTCACCTTTGTTACAGAATTTATGGCAGGGCAGTTAGAGCTCCAGTGGTGCCACAACAGAATATTCCTGATTTTCCATAGAATCCCAGAATGGGTTGGGTTGGAAGGGACTTAAAGCCCATCCCGTGCCACCCCTACCATGGCAGGGACCCCTTCCACTGTCCCAGGCTGCTCCAAGCCCCATCCAACCTGGCCTTGGACACTTCCAGGGATCCAGGGGCAGCCACAGCTTCTCTGGGCACCCTGTGCCAGGGCCTCCCCACCCTCTCAGGGAAGGATGGAGGAGCAGCCCCTGCCCAGTGCTCTGCCACGCAGAGGAACAAGGACATTTGTGAAGGAAAACGAGTGCACCTCACAAAAACAGCCGTCTGAAAATGCATCTTTGGTCTCTGCCAGAACTGGCACAAAGCCCAGGAGGAGGAAGCTGCAAAATTTAGAGAAATGGAATCGTGACTCACGTCAGGACAATGGCATCGATCTCGTTCATTTGTGGAAGAGATTAAAGGGGCCCAGGAATAAAGATTTCCTATTCCTGAACAAAAGCTGCTACTCACTGGACAAAACCTCAGCAACAGGGTCCTCACAGTTCTGATCCCTGCCCAGTGTGGAGGTGGGATGTGGAGAATGGAGCCTTTGCCTGGATAATCCATAAGCACAGTCGTGTTTTTCCAGTGATGTAGATGAGACCTATTGCTCACCAACTGCTGAATAAAATGCTTTGTGGAGATTTTTTTTTCCTTCCTGTCAAGGTCAGCTGACAAATACTCCACAAAATTTCTACTGCAAAAATCCTACACTGCTATAATACAAAAAATAAAATTCAGGATTGTAAATAAATGGTTTGGGCACATTTTTAGCTGAGAATCAAACCCATTTGGATTGTAAAAACAACAGACATTTACAGAATTAATGTAGCTACCCTTGAAACCGAGCAGTCACAGTTCTGAACATAAACAGCTAAATCAGAATTACCAGGGACCCCCTCCCAAACTGTGCAGACACGTGAGCAGGATGATTGCCTTGGGCTTCATTTGGTTTTCATGAGAGAAGAAGAAATGGCCCTGATCTCCTAAGACAGGGACAAACAGTGGTCTTGGCTAATGCTGTCATTTGTATTCTCCCATTTTTTACATCCATGAAGTTGATTTTATTACAATAACCTGCATTAAAATCC
>VZRV01010549.1:193179-246813 GCA_013398115.1 Falcunculus frontatus
TATTAAAAGAAACCTCCTTAAAAACCCCAAAACCCCCCCCCCCCCCCCAAACAATAGCTGGGGTTTTGCTGCACCAGTTGGTGCTCCCTGCGTTCCTTCACCGATTTAATGGCACTGGTGGCTTGCAGGGTGTTCAATAGGTCACCTGCATCAGCAATTTCAGCCCAGACAATTTGCCTCTAAATACTACAAGCTATGATACACATTTTCCAATTACATCTCAGACTGCTTTTAAATTCCAGCAGACAGACAAAGTTATAGAAGTCTAGAGGGCTTAGGGAAAAAAACCAGCATACAAATAACTTGATATTAAAGCAATTTTTTTTTGCACAGTCAGGCTGTGAGCAGTTATATAAAATTATTATGCAAGCGGGGAAGTGATAGCTTGACCAACAACTTGAGGCTTCTTTCAAAAATATTGGCAATTCTCACGTAACAGAGCACATAAATGATTTATCCTTCTTCAGCGTCCTTCAGACAAGACATTCAATGAGAAAAACAAACTTGTAATGGGAATATCAAATAGAACAATTGGGAAAACACTGTTAAAAAAGCAAACCCTTCAACCTTTTACACGTATATATAAATTCATGTTATGGAAACACAAGAAATTTTATTAAAAATAAGACTCACTCAGTAAATACTGGAAATGTTGTCACTAAGGCAAGATGATGAGTGTGGGTGAAAAATTATATTCTTGCAAGAATGAAAGTAAGGACGTAAAGTGCTGGGGATTACCCAAATATTCAGAATTATATTTGTAAAGAATGATAACATATAATAATAGTTTCAATAGACCGTTCAGGCAATACTTAGCAATTTTTTTTCAGTATCTAAATTAAAATGATGAATATTTCCAAGACTTTCAGATCAAACCTGAGAGTAAATGAGGGTGACTTTAACCCCTTGGTCAGCTGGTTGTGAGCAAGCAGGAGATTTTTCCAGAGTATCCAGAAAATGCAATGGGACGGAGCAGGGACAAGGAATGAAGTCATGGGATTGGCATCCCTATGGAGATCCTACACTCTGAGTGGGACATAAATCTGAGAGAGATTTAAAAGCCACAGGTTTAACCTGATCTGTTTGAGGGCTACAAAATCCATAACTGAATGAGCACAGGACATGAAATAGGTATAAAAAGTCTCTGTTGCTTTTGTATTTTGTGATTTTATTTTCTAAGTAGAGAGTTGAATTAATCCTTTAGCAAAATTTTCTTAGTAGTGGTAAATAATTTGTGATGGGCCATTATGAACCAAGATATTTTTTTTAAAAGTCCTTTTTAGCTCAAGAAAAAAAGACTGAATCAGGGATGTAGACTATAAGAAGTTCCTGTCAGTTGATCACAAAGGCTGATGCCCAGCAGTGGCAAAAGCCCAACTCAGCACAAGATCCAGGCCAAGAGGAGCCTGGAGTGAGCCAAGGATGCACAAAGGTGACCTCAAAAGAAACCCATTAGTCCGAGTCCTGTCAGCAAAAGGAAACTAGTTTTGAGATCTAACTGTGAAGTGGCTGCAGCTGTAGCAAACTCCACATCTTATTCCTGCTGCATAGTCCAGTTCTGGGATGGAGCAGGAAAAATCCTGTTCCAACAGCCACGTCCTGCTTGAGGGCTTCAAAAAGTTCCTCGATGAGGTAGTTTGCTGCCTCAGAAATCAACAGCAGAAGCAGATAGATGTCATCCTACAAATGTATCCTTGTTTGGGTAATTCCAGCAGGGAGGGGAAGCAAAACCAGGGAGAAACCCCTGTGAAATCCACCTGTGTTTAGACTCCTGCTAAGGTACACACGGATTTAATGGTTTAGGGTTACCATGGAGTCCAAGCTGAGCTGAATTCCAGCTCCTTCGAGTCGATCTGGCTCTGACACTCTCCATCAGCTGGAAATTCATCCTGGATCCTTTTCTAAGTGTCTCTATCACCTCTAGCAGCTCCCAGATTCCAGCTTTGGTGAAGCTGCTTTCCCAGTCCTTCTGCTGCCTGCCTTTTCTGCTGGGCTCACAGGAGTCTCTCTGGCAGTGGCTCTGCAGAACACACTAAAGCAGTGAAATGCACAAGAGAAAGGACATTTTAGAAGTGTCCTGCCTCCTTGGGGAGCTAAACGCATGTGTAACACAAATGGGTAATGATCAAAAATGGCAGATCTGATACATCTACATTTGGGCATAAGTTTCTCTGCACAGTATTCCCTGCCTGCTGACAGAACCCAGCCCTTCCAAGCTCCACGGCACAGCCCTGCAGATATTCCCCACTTGAGGAGTCGCACACATCCCTTAGAGAGCCAGCAGAGAAAGAAATCCCCATGCCAACATCCAACCTCTGGGCAGGAATGCAAGCCAGGCATCATTTTCCCAGGATGACAGTAATCACCAGTGCACCAAAGGAACTTTTCCAGAAGGAATTGTTTCCAGACAGAGATATTCAATCCTCTGTAAAGCTCTGAACACTCAAACTGTTTATATTTCTCTTACCTTTGCTAGAATGAGTTTCCTTCCCTGTGCCTTCCAAAATACATTAAAAGCCTTACACGTTTTCTTGGTAGGGGGAGCAGGAAGGGTGAAGTTACCATTTTCTTTCAAATTATAAATAAAACAAAAAACTCTTCCAAATTTTACTTTTTTCTGACTTTTCTACCTGACTTCATCGCATCCTAATCTAAATAGTTGCAGCATTCACTTGTTAATTATCTCCTAATTTGTAAGGGACTAAGGGACTGTATTTTCTTTCTTGCAGTAGTCAGTGATATAATCTTATATATTTCTTGAAAATCAATTTGTCCTTCACCCTTATTGCCAAGAGATTGAACTGACTGAAAACAAAGAGAAGGATGTTAAATAATGCAGCTGCAGCAAAAGTAAAGCCAAAAAACCCCTGACAAAAACCACGGAAAAAGGAAATCCTTATAAGCTAACCTGTCTGTCCAAAGCTGGAGTAATCAGGGATGAAAGGACAAAATAAGACTTCAAAATAAACAGATCGGAGTTGTTTCGTTCATACAGGTTTTAATTCCACACGAAGATGCCTTTCTGCAGGCCCAGCAGTTGAAACACAACAGGGCCCTTAGGTGGAAAATTAGAATATAAAGGCTATCAACTGCCAATTAATCTTGTGAGGTCAATGGGAAACAGCCTGAATTGCTGTTTCCAGATGGGCAGAGGGACGCACTGGAATTTAATTTCTCCTGTCACCGCTGTTCTCTGGCACAGCTCCGAGCTCTCAAAACAAGGAGCTGAAAGACCAATGAGTCGGCAAAATTCGGGGGTGTTTCAGCTTCTTCTGGTGCCAGACTGGAGGTGTAAATCCACCCCAGATGGGTCGCTGTGCCACCCTGAGGTGACACTGTAGCATGGCCTGCAAAGGTGTCACCACGGGTCTGAAGGTGACGTGCTGATGGCACAAGAAATGCACAAGAGAATGATTTGCTGTCTAATATTATTTAAATTTTAATTAAATATTGGCAGTGCTAGTTAAAAAACTCTAACCAGCTAGAAATAGACTCCAATTTTCAACCAGGTCATGTATTTACGGAGAAGACAGTGTTGACTTACCTGAAACACTCAAGCAGTTTTAGTGTTTCACATTGAAATGTAAAATGGGGCAGGGAGTTGTGTTTGTCATGAGCAGCTGAGAGAGAATAAAATTAAAAAGAAAAAATCTTGTCTTCAGATTAAAAAAACCCCCAAAAAATCCCTGAAATATTCAAAGCAATGGCTGGAGGTGTGAATGCTGCCAGTGATTCATACACTGGGAAAAAAACTCAAAAACCAGTGAGAAATACTTACACCTCAGTGTTTTGACTCCTGTTTTCTCATTAAAAGATGCTATTTGAACTTAAAACACTGAGCAAGCTGCAGCAGATTTATGGCTGTGGATCTCCAGAGAGAGTTTTGAGGACTGTGACAAGCCCCGTGCTGACAAAGACTCTTTTAAGCCAGGCCTAGATGTGGTCACAGACCACTCACAAGGCTGGGTTTAAATGCTGCTGTGATAAAGCCCAGATAACCTCTGGGGGCACCTGTGATGGTTCCTAACATGTTAATTGACCAGTGTAGCTCAAAATTGAATAGTCTTAGATAGGAATTATATTGTCTCTTTAAAATATGTTGTGTATTAGCTCATTAGAAACTGATCATGACAACGGAATAGGTGAAATACAATATTTCCCCTACAGTGTCATGGCAAGTGTTTATCCTTCAGGATGGATAATCAATCTTTGTCCTAAGCATTAGGTACCCTTCATGACCAGGGAAACTTTGCTTATGTGTCTGCCAGAAAATCTGCTTTGGTCCAGCAAAGAAAATGAGGTAATTAGGTGGAAAAGTGGGAAGCCAGAGATTTCCATTCACTCTGTGGGGTGACTGCAAAGTCAGTGGGATAAGTGGGGTGAGGCAGTGGAGAAATTGCAAGTTCAGCATGCAAAAGGCAAGAGAAAGTAAAATATGGCTTAAACTGTGATGGAGAGGATAAGGAGGCTTAAGGGTGTTTACGCTGATGAGGTTATTGGCTTGGAGTGTGACCCAAGGAGAAGATAAATGGATTGATCCCACACCAGGGTCTCTGTCTGGGCTGGGAATGACAAAGAATTACAGGGATTTAATTGGCAGCTGCCTTTTCACCTGTACCGAGTGAGTGCTCTCACTTGTGCCTCTGGAGTTATGGGTGCCAGAAAGGGCAAAGACAAGCTGGAATTAATAAAAGAAGACAGCTGAGTAAGAGAGGAGCATGTTTTGAGTGCTGGGATAAATCAGGAGTGATGCTGCTGAGCAGGGGAGTGATAGCCCTGTGAAACTGGGACAAATTGGTCAGAACGAGACCTCTGCTCATTAAGTGAACAAGTCACTTCTGAGCCAGGAGAAAAACACCAAACTGCCTTAAATTAAAGCTGCTAGGGAGGCATCTCTGCTATCCCATTTGCACAGGATTTGTTTTGCTTGCAGAATAATTTATTATTATTTCTGTTGCAGTAATGACCACGAGTTCAGTGCTATGTGGGCTGTGTGCTCACTCCTGAGACAAGAGCCAAAAATAAAGAAATCAGGCAGAGGCTGGTACAAACAATGACAGTGGAATGGGGAATGTTGGCAATACAACTGTGTGTTTTATAGACTAAAGGGGTTTTTTTCACCATCTGGGATTCTGTTCTCTGGTTCCATGATGCCCATGGCACCGGTGAGGGGCTCACTGGCCAGGGAGGCTCATCCTCGGGGCTCCCAGACATCTCCTGGGTGCTCCTTAAACACAGCTCAGGGTCCTCAGGGAGCAGGGGGTGCCTGGAGATTCTGCACAGGGGGATTGAGTCTGTTAATGCCCTTGGGAAGAGGGGGGAAAGCGGATGCACAGCAAAAGGATAATGGATAAAAATTAACTGATAGAGCTGAAAGGCAGCAGCCCCTTGTGTGAGGGTCAGAGCTGAGCTGCTCATTCCAGTTCCCACCATGACAATTTAAATTTCCCCTCAAGGGAGGTGGGAGGAGGGGCTGGGGGAGGAGAAGGGAATTCTCTGGGGTCTCCTCCCAGCCTGGGGGGGTTCAGGAGGCCTGATGTCCCTCTGGAGGCCACACCAACCAGGCCTGCACGCAGTTACCGAGTACTTCTCAGGTTTTTTCTCCTCTGTTGTTATGGAAACAGGCTGTCCAAGGGCTGCTGAGCTTCTGAATCCTGGATGTGCAAGGAGGGCAGGTAGACAGGGAATCCCTCTGTGCAGCTTCAAAGCTGAATAAAGATGAGGATGTTATTTTAGAGATACATTAAATAAGCACAGAGAGCCAAAAGCACTACCACAGAGGCACTCCTAGGATGGCCATAGCCATAGGAAAGCCTGCTGGTGGGAATTTCTGTCACCACCTGTAGGCACGTGCAGCATCACCCCACGGAATGCCAGAGGTTTTGCCTGAGGAGACGCCTCATTAAACCCAGAGACAATTTCACCTGGTGCACATTGCATTAGGACATTCCTTGTGCTTCTCCAATTTATTTCATTTTCTTAAATTTCATCTCATTGATTTCCTGAAGTTGCAGGATCAAACACCTGAAGCTATAAACCTGTGCCAGGATGACAGTGGTGATTTGGAGAAGGACACCTGAGGAAATTCAGCAACTCTCAGTGCTCTAAGGCTGGAGATAATAATTCCAAGTGTGTTATTACATCTGGGATAACATGCATCCTCCAAACCTCTGCTTCCAGTCCCTTGCTTGGCAGATCAGACCGGTTTTTTTGGAGCTCCAGCCCTGTGTGGAGTCAGTCTGATGTTCTGAGCCCATGAGCCAGGGCAGTTTTCTCAGAGAGACTCAATGACTTCTTTCAGAGCGAACTTGCAAGAGGCAGCTGGCAGACACATGGACTCGTGTGAGCAGGCCAGGAAAATGTGGCTGATTGCAAAAAGGGCAAAAGAGATGATTAATCTCTCCAAGGGCTTCCTACCCCACCTTCTCTGCACTCCATCCGTGGAGCAGCTCCTCTCTGCTTCTCCCTGGAGCACCCTCGCTTCACTCGCTGCTCCCTCCCTCTTTATTCAGCTGCAGTTTGCCTCAGACTCTTCAAAGGCTGTAAATCAGATTGCAAGATTTAAGCAGAGAATAAAAGCATCACGAGCCCATTCACACAGTCTCCACAGGAGAAAAGAGAGGCGAATTCCCCGTTGCCGTTTCCCTGACGAAGCTCACACCTTTGTGGTAGGAGCGAGATTGTCTGCAGTTCCCTCCTCCTCCCAAGGAGATCTTCAGCTCCCTGATAAATGCTGATCAATGCACTGGGCAGTGCTGGCCTGGAATGGCAGCTTCTAGAGGAATATTTGTCCATCAGTAATGCCTGTAGGAAAATCTGACTCACTCAGGATGCTGCAAGCTCTCGTAGGTAAAGCCCCAGTGCTTCCAAGTCAGAGCGTGAGGAGGTATGGCTGGACACGGGAATGAAGGAAGAGAAATGGTTGGATTGTAGGAAATTACACCCCTATTCTAGGCCTGGGTGACACTGGGAGAGAGTCAGGGCTTCTGGTGCCCTCTCCTGGTGCCCGAGCTCCTCCAGAGCAGTGGTGCCACCAGTGTGGTCTGGCTGCTGGTGCTGGACTGACGAGATACTGATGTTTATTTTTGGGTCTGTGATGACTCCAAATTCAAATCAGCAGAGCTCACACACTGGGAGAGAGGGGATGTGAGCAACCCATGAGATGTGTCACCAGGCCAGGGCTGGCCAGGCCCTAAATGGTGCTGCAGTGACACACAAGAACATCATTTCTTTTGGAAGCACCACAACCACACGGTCAGGTCTGTGAAATGATCCTGGGTTTGTAGCTGACACAAATTCTTTTGATGTGAAGCTGGATTCTTCAAGGCTGGTTTTGTGCTGCTCTGCACTGCCTCAGGCTGATAAAACCAAACCCCCTTTCTGATACATAGGTCTTGTGGAAGGAGTCTTGTGAACAGGAGAGATGGTTCCATGGGCAAAGTCACTGTGGGAGCTTCCCAAATAAATAAATCCACACTCATCAGACCTTTACTGTCGATATCAGGGTCAGAGTGGTCCTGGGGGCACAAAATGAAACACAGAGAAGACCTTTCTCTGCAAAGATTGTCCTTCCCTACAGGATACACAAGCTCTTTCCTCGAGCAGTGATCTCAGTCTGGAAAAGATACAAAGGTTTGGTGTGATCAGCTGAGAACTCGACCATAACTCCTGAATTCACCAGAAAAGCATTAGGTCACTATGGCGCAGTGACAAAACAAAGCCCTGTGATGAACAGACAGCTTTTTATTACTGAATAGTGCATCAGACCTTGAATTTCAGTGCAGAAAAGGTGAAATCTGCAATTCTACTGTCTGAACTTCCACCTGAAAATTAAATTACATGGTGTTTTTCCATCAGTATTTGCTGCTGAAGGTTACATCGCTTCCAGTTACCCTGAACTCGATTACCCTGAACTGAGAGCCAGTTCTCTTCTGAGTGCACTTCTTGGAGCTGGCAGCAGCCTGGAGAAAATATTATCATGCAGGAGCAAGATTGCTCTAATTGCAGGAATAGGTGTTTCAGCTGCTGCTGGTTTAGAATATTGGAGTGAATTAAAACAAATGAAGCTGACATCAAACAGATATTTAGAAAAAGTCCCAACGGCTGGGGAAGCAGAGCTGTGCACAAGATGAAGGAGGTGTTTTATGATGTGCAGTGTTTCGTGATTTCAGCATTGTTCATGTCACTGAGACCACAAAGTGACCTGAGTCTTCCAAGAATCTGCCCGTAAGACATAGGATAAATGTCCTGCTGTCCTTCTGCAGCCGATGCCAGAGACACTCAGCCAGCCCTTGGGTCAGCCGGACATCTGGAAGAGAGCAGAGTCAGAGAATCCCAGAATGGTTTGGGTTGGAAGGGCCCTTAAATCCCATCCAGTGCCCCCCCTGCCATGGCAGGGACGCCTTCCACTGTCCCAGGCTGCTCCAAGCCCCATCCAACCTGGCCTTGGACACTGCCAGGGATCCAGGGGCAGCCACAGCTTCTCTGGGCACCCTGTGCCAGGGCCTCCCCACCCTCACAGGGAACAATTTCCTCCTAACCTCTAATCTAAATCCCTTCCCTTTTAGTTTAAAACCACTCCCTGTTATCCATCGCTACCTGCCCGTGTAAAAAATGACTCTCCAAGTCTCATCTCCTCCCCATGGCTTATGCTGCTTCCTCCAGTCTTCCTCACACACAGTCACCTTCAGATTCCACAAGGAACTCTCTTCACCTTGAACGAGTTTCATGGGTCCACTGGGGTTTTTTCTCCTGCAGGGCAGCACCTCACTCTCTGACAAATCCAGCCTCATGTGCACCACTCAGGAGATGCAGAGACAGTCCCCAGTCTGCAGCTGCTCCAACAGAAGCTGTTTGGATGCAGGAAAGAAATAAATTAGCAAAGCAGAAATCCAAGATGCTGCAGAGCATTATTCCCCTCCACAGGGCTCTGATCAGCCACAACTACTCAGTAGTCTCTCCAACAAGTAATATTTTTGCTTTTATCACTCAGACTTGAACCAAAACAGCCACACAGAGTGGTGCGGCGCGTAAACTCCTTTTTCTGTTTAGGGTGAATTCAGCTGTGAGCATTTTCCAGAAAACACTGATAAAATAAAAGCATCCTCAGGGAGCCCTGTGCCCTTCCTTCAACTGTTCATTACACACCTTGCTCTAACAGTTCATCCTCCTGAATTTTTAATCCCAGGTGTTGATAAGGACTGAAAATTTTTGCCAAAACCCAACTGTTTTAAAATCAGTGCCCAGAACTCTTTCATCAGTGTGCAACATTTGTGAGACTTAGCGAGGTAAAGGCAGAACTGGATCCGAGTAGGTTGAAAGGTGTTGCACAAAAAGATTCAGAGGATAAATTGTTAATTGGGTGGGGGAGAGGGGTTTTCTCAGCATTCCTGCTTATAATCTTCCATTTACATAGTGGAATAATGTCAAAATAGGGATTATTATAATGTATGAAGGTCTAATTGAAAGTAGGTGCTGTGGTTAACTCAGGAACCGCTTAATTTCAAATGCTTTTATCATCCCCTAATGTGAATCCACATTTAAGCATGGAGGAAAAATACATGGTGTATTCAGGAACAAACAAAGGTATTGTCTGACATAAGAAGCTTATGTAAATGTGGGATGGCAGAGCTCCTTTTGCCATAAACCTTTCAAATACCTCAATAAATCATGAAGAAGAAAAAAAAATCTTTTTTTTAAGGAGGTTTGCAATGAGATTTCACCTGTCCAGGACTGAGGACAGCACTGTTCAAGGTAAAAAAAAAAAAAAATAGATTTGCTAGAATCTTCCTAGGCAGCAAATTGCAAATAAATGTCAACTTTTGTGTGTTTCCATTATGGATGCACTGGCGATTCGCTGATTTTCAAAGCAAGGTGACATCATGCAGGGATGGATGCACCTGTGAGGGTGTTTGACATCCTTTCAGTCCCCCTTTACAAGCCAGTAGATTTATTTTTGCTTTTAAAGGCATAGAGACATTAAAAAAATAATAAATTAAAAGGTGCCTGTAATGCAGTGGCTTAAGGCCTTTGAATGTAACACACTGAGAAAAATACAGGAGCAGAGACATTTCCGTTCTACCCTGTATAGCAACCATCCTGTGATACAATCTCAGGGAAATAGTTCACCTCCTTTCTCTCTTGATGTTCTCACCTTTAATTTTCCCTTTAGACCAGAAGTGCTTTGGAGAAGGAACCGTGTGCTCCTAAATATGAACTGAATCCTTTAGTTCCCAGTGTTCTGCTCCCAGTTGTTCTTGGAAGACCAACAATTCTAATTACATGGAGGCAGGATGCATGTGGATGCAACATTACTTTGTTCAGCCTAATCAGCTCAATTCCATCAGTGGAATCTCTCTCAATTATAGGAGAATCCATGTGTGCCACCGAGACAGCAGGAATCAATCCTAATTACTCCCCACTGCCTGCACCATTCTCCTGTGCAAACAGACGAGGGACGTGAGGTGTTCCCAACATGGGTGGTGCTCGTGAATTCCTGCTCCTGGGAATCTCTTACTGCCCCATCAGGAAAGGCTTGTGCTGTGCCCAGCAAGAGTTACCAGCACTGTTTATGGCAGCAGGAGTGATAAAATGAGTGTTTCAAGCAGAAAAACAATTGGAAAACTCATCAGAGGCCTTTCTAGAGAGAGCAGGGTATGACCCGCCTCCCTTCTGAGCATTGCATCTGGGGATTCATTCTTGTCTAAGAAAAAATCAAGAAAAAAATAAAGAGTTCCCTATGTTTTATGCCGAGTGAGAACTTCATAAAATCATTTTCTGGTCCTGACAGAAACTTTGTGTTCTTAGTAAATCACACGTCGCAAATCACTACCAAACCAAAATCCCCCGAAGGATGGGCAGTGGGGTTCCCTACACCTTCACAAGGCACAGAGCAGGAGGGAGCTGTGACCATTGCGTGGAAGGGGCAGCATCAGGTCACCAAAATTGCTCCACACCTGGCAGGACCTCCTGGCTCGCTCTGCAGCCACCTCCAGGCTGCCCAGGGAGGAGCCAGGAGCTGGTTTGATCCCAAGAGCATCAATGACGTGCACAGACAATTTTATGGTGCTGTAAGTACCACTTGAGCATCCCTGGCAATCAAGCTTCGGGTCTGTCTGTACTCTTACAAAATGAGGGCATGAAAGGGTTGCAGTGTTCCCTTTAATCATCTTTATTTGGATATCGGGCTCCTGAGTGTGCTCCTTCATGCACTGAAGTCGATTTGAGCTACAATTTGAGCACTGACTCCCCAAAAGGGCCATGGAAAGGGGTCAGCCCCTGCTCCCAGCTCTGACCCCAGCACACAAACCTGCTCTCATTTTCACCCTCCCAGCTCCGAGTGCCTTATCTGCTATAAACCCAGCCAGCAGCCACATAGGAATTAGAAAGCTGCTGCGTCTCAGAGAATGATTTTTTGTCCACAGCGTTTACACAAATCAGAAATGAGTGCAATTATTCAGCAGAGTTGAAAAGTCAGGAGAAGAGGGTAGTGAACCAGAATGATGCCCAAAACCCTCCTGCAGCACAGCATCCTCCCTTTATTTGGTGCAAAGACAAAATGCTGCTTATTCCTGACAGGAATCTCACTTCCAGGAGTCATACCCATACAGAAGGAAATAGGAAACAAAATTGGAGGAGACAAGCAGCAAGATTTTGTTTCAAACTTACAGTTGAGATCAAAAAGGTCAACTTCAGATTTCCAGCTCTCCTTGTCCTAAGGATAAGCTGAATGATGCCTCTCTTCTCCAGGGCCAGATTTGGAAAATATACAAATCCTTTGTTATAATTTGACCTTGCAAAGGTCTTTCACAATGGGGATTATGGTGTTGGCAGAAGATTATTCTGCACCTGTTTCCCTGACATTTGTCCCTCGCAGAGGAAGTGCAAATACTGGTGATATCAACCCTCAGCGGTGCCTTGTCACTCCTGTGGAGACAGAGCTGGGAAGCAAAGAGAAAGAAGGGAAATGTGATGAAGAAATAAAACCAGAAGCAGAAACTGGAAAGCTTTTTTCCCCATCCACCACTTCTGCCAACAAAGCAAAACAGAAGGTGCACAGGAAAAATCAATGCAAGTCAGAGAAAAGAAAAACACGTCGGAAACGTACACAGGGAGATGCAGGAACGCCCTGGCATTTATTCTGAAGTCATATAAAAAGCTGCATCTGCCTTTAAAATATTGGGAAAGCCTGGATGAAACACGTCTGATATAAAGGATTGCTGAGATGGAAGTGACTGACAATATCCAGGGGGAAAAGAGACAGATGAAAACCAGGCTGTTGCAGCTGGATGCTCTGACTGAAGTTAGATGTTTCTTAGCAGGAGAGAAATGTAATAACTTTGGAAAGAAAATTGAATAAAGCTGGAAAATGTCCTCTACAGAATGAGTGAGAGGCTGGTGTCACAAGCACTGACAACAGAGCTGGAAGCCAACTTGGAATCCCAATTTTCAAGTGGGGCCAAACTCTTCCTTTTCTCCCTGTTAAATTCCAAGCAACCCTGACTGGGATTAAAAGACCTAGTAAATTTATTACCATTTTCTGGGTTTGTTACCTGTTTTTTCACACCAGGCTATTCCCGGTACCACAATGTTAAGTTCTCTCATCCCTTGGCTGCTGATGGGAAGTGGGAACCTCTAACAGCTAATTTTGCAGGGCTGTTATAAAAATCTCATTCTGTCTCTAATAAATACTGTATTTGACATGGATCACACCTGTAACTGTCCTAAAAAAGAATTCTCCTGTGAAAAAAGTGGGGTTTATTAACTTAACAACATAGTGTGCCACAAGCAAATCTCTAGCTGAAAAATCTGAAATGGACATATTTCTTTTCAATAACCCTGAATCTTTTAATCCCACCTCAATAACAGCAACACGAAAAGAAATAAATCCAAATTTTGTACCTATGTGATGCCAAAATCGCCTTGATTTCAGCTAGCCCATAAACACATCAGTGACCCAAATCCCTGTTTCTGTAAAGACAGGTTGAGATTTAATTTACAAAAAAATAAGCTATTTTTAAAATATTCCCCAGTTTTTCATCTTCATTCATTTTGATGCACATATTTAAACAGTTTCCAGTATTTCAGTTTTCTTGGCCAAGCAGAAATATTTATTATACTTGTAAAGTTTATATTTGCCTGTAGCAAAGCAATTTATCATTACTATACATGGGTGACTTTGCTGATTATTAAAATACTGTTAAAGTGAAAACTGTTCAGCTCACCACTCTTCTCTAATTTATTCTTGTTGTTTGACTTCAATTGGAATAATTCTGAAAAATAATACATCAGAGTCAGAAATTGAGACAGGGGATGGATGCATGGATGGGAAGGTGAGAAGTGCCCTGTTGGTGATACTGAGTTGTTCTGAGAGATTTTGAGGCTGGCTAGAAATGGAAAATGGGAAAAGGAGGCTCAGGGGGGACCTTGTGGCTCTGCACAACTCCCTGACAGGAGGGGGCAGCTGGGGGGGGGTCGGGCTCTGCTCGCAGGGAACAGGGACCGGAGGAGAGGGAACGGCCTCAGGCTGAGCCAGGGGGGGCTCAGGTTGGACAGCAGCAGGAATTTCCCCATGGAAAGGGTGCTCAGGCCTTGGCAGGGGCTGCCCAGGGAGGTTTGGAGTCCCCATCCCTGCAGGTGTCCAAGGAATTCCTGGACGTGGCACTCAGTGCTCTGGGCTGGGGACAAGGTGGGCATCGGGCACAGCTTGGACTTGATGATCCTGGAGGCTTTTCCAACTAAAATGACCCTGGGATTGTGTGAAAAGTTACCCAGGGATGAGGGAGCACAGCAGGGCAGCTGTCACAGCTCCACTGCAAACTCAGCACAACCACACAGGGCACTCAGAGCTGTTATTCCTCCCGTGCCTTCAGTTTTCTTTGTATGGAGAAGGTTTTAGAGAAAGCAAAGTGATTTTTAACAAGCCCATGGGAGGGACTTGGAGTTCAAAGTGTATAAAGAGGAAAAGAAGATAAATTTCTTTTTTCCAATCCAGTAAAAATCAAGGAATCATTGAAGCTGGAGAAGGCCTCTAAGATCATTGAGTGCAACCATTCCCCCAGCACTGCCCAGGCCACCACTGACCCCTGTGCTCAAGTGCCACATCCACACATTTGTTAAATCCCTCCAGGGTTGGTCATTCCACCACTTCCCTGGCAGCCTGTTTCAATGCCTGGCCGCCCTTTAAGTGAAGAAATTTTTCCTAATGTCTAACCCAAATTTCTCCTGGTGGAGCTTGAGGCCATAACAAAATGTGTTAGGTTCCCATATCCCTGTTGAATGCAGGAATAGAAGGGACAAATCCTTGTTGTTTAGAACACATCCTTTATGTCTCATTTTACAGCCCCTGTGGCTGAATTTGAACTGGAATTTTGCACTCCAGGTTTCCAACCAGCGGGGATTATTTATGGCTGAATCAACAACTTCTCTGTGCAAGGAACTGCGATGGCAACGCTGAGAGAGCGGCCCCCAAAAGCTGCAGCAGGTCCTGCTGTAAGTTTTGGGTTAAGCATCGTCCCTCCTTTGGTCCTGGAATCTTGTAAAATTAAAACACGACAAAATCCAAATGCTGGTAAGCAGGTAAGAGCACTGAGCTCATTATTCTGGGCTTTTCATTCCCCAGCAGTTACATTTTTCTCTATCATTTTCTGTCTTTGTAGCGATAACTCACATCATTTTAGAGTTGCACAAAATGAGATTTTCAACAAAACACTTATTTCTCAATCTGAATTAACCATGTTTTAGGTAATATTTCCACATCCTCTCTTTTTCCTGAAACTGAACCTCAGGTCAAGTTGTAGACTGCTCTTCTCTGACAACAATTGCCCCAATCAGAGCGGTCGCTTTACTTCTTAATGAGCTGATTTTTGTTCTGTTTCTTCCCCTGCGTTATCTTAAAATGCAGAAGATGGTAATTTACTTTAGTGCACGGCAAATCCCCTCCAGTAAGAAATACATTCTTCTGAAGCCAGAGTGGCCAATAGCAAATAAAGTTCAGTTCTTTGGGCGATGTCAAAACAATGCCTGATGGAAACAAAGGAGCCGCTTTGATTTATATTGCCTTCCCCCAGCACTACAAGGCAGCGTTCTGCTTGCCCTTTTCTCTGCAGTTGCACATTAAGCTGAATGCTTTAGAGATTTTCCCCAACAACTCCCAGATCTCTTTCCTAATCAGTATTCGGCACATCTTTCCCTCAGCAGATGCGCTGTTTTTCCCCTTTGTTCCAAGATTCATTGTTCTCCATTAACTGCAGTTGCCATTTATTAGTCCAGATGCAGGAATGATCCAAGGACCCGGTGCGAGTCGGGGTGTTCGCACCCACCCACACACCCGGCTGTGCTCCACGGGCCCTGGGATCATCAGATATTTAAATGTATGCACTGGAACCAGGGGCTGTTTATGTGAGATTTATGATGTTCCCCAAATGTGCAGATGATGGCAAAATGTGATTTTCAACTAAAAGGGAGCCATCTTCAAAGATGGTTTTTGAAGATTTGCTCTTCCCCAGCTTTGAGAACACAAAAATCCACAGGAGCAGATCCTCAGCTGGTGAGAAATCTGCTTAGAATTAATGCTGCCGGGTTGATTTACACCAGGTAAGGGTGTGATCAATTAAATCTGTGCTGTGAACGATATAATTTTTTAATGAAAATTTAAATGTAGTCATGCTAGGCCACAATGCTCATTTTGGGGAGAAAAAGGAGACAAAAAAAAAAATTAAGTATGGAAACACTGGGAGAATCCATTCTGGAAATACAGACAAATTGGTAGGAAATAGAGTGTGTCATACTTAAATATTCGAACTACTGATAATATAAACAGGTGGCAACCATGTAATATAAAGTACATTAACTTGGAATTCTGTAGACACTTGGATGATAGGAAAATAGGATTTCACATCGTATTAGCCCGCTGGTCCATGAAATCCTGTATCCTTCTTTCAACACTGGCTAGTGGTTAATTCTTCAGTGGAAGACAATCCCGCCTCTCGTAATGCTCCTCAGAAACACAAAATGCCACAGGACACAAGAAGCAGGAAAAGAAAGAGCAAGACAGTCCTTGAAAAAATTTGGGAAAGGCCAAAAATAAGAGCTCCTAGCTTTAATTAAGAGCAAAGATTCACTGTCTTAGAGCCAAGCTCAGCTGGGTGTTTGATGGCTGGAAGTGAGCGCTGCTTTCTCCCCTCGGGTTATAACCCAGCTCCCCACCAACCCTGCCTCAGATTTATGATCCCACTGCCCTTTGTGAATAAAGATGTTTCCACTTCATAAAGCCAAGGGTATTACTGGCAGTCACTCTTCCCTTTCTCCGAGGGGGGTAGCGAGGATGGCAACTCAGTGACCCTTCCTTTGTGACAGGCCCTCAAAGCAGAATTGGGAGTCACTGTTAGGGACAGGTTCGGATAAAATCTGACAGACGGTGTCAAACTCAGTGAACATTTTCTTGGCTACCACAGAAATAAGTCTGGGTTTAAATGATGATAAATATTCCGGCATATTTTGGCTGCATCCCTGGAAGTGTCCAAGGCCAGGTTGGATTGGGTTTGGAGTAACCTGGGATAGAAGAAAGTGTCCCTACCCATGGCAGGGGGTGGAATGAGATGGGATTTAACATCTCTTCCAACCCAACCCATTCTGGGATTCTGGGATTCATTGCTTTAAAGATGTGTTCCCACTGAGAACCAAGCCTGGAGCACTGTCAGAGGGCTTCAAAAGGAACTGCTCGTCCTTCAGTCGGGGCAGACCCCCCAGCAGGGCTCCTGCATCGTGTCCCCACCCTGCCCTACACAGTTTGGGTTTTCCACCCTCTTTGAGAGAAAGCAAACCCCCACAGCAGCCAGGGGAAGCATCTCAAGAGCCAACACAAAATCACATCTTTGTACCTAAACTCAAACAACGCCACTTTCCCACTAGATCTGGGTACGGATCCTATAACGCAGCATGGGCACTTCCTTCCACTGTTCCCAAATGATTTTATCGTGAATACACACCAATAAAATGACAATTTCCAATGAAATGGTTTCAGAACTGTAAACTCTTCTAAAAGCTGAACTCAGGCAGGAGCTAATGATGCAGTGGATTTACTAAGCCAGGTCCAAGCACACGAGAGTGATGGGAAAAAATATCCCTTCCGATACTCTTTTAATAGATTTTGGATAACAACAGTACACAGCAAAGCATCATTTAATATCTTAAATGATCCATCTTGTCATGCTATGGCTTCATCTCACATGATCTATTGCTTTACAGCATGCTATTATGTATATAGAAAAAACAGCTTGTAATAAATTATCACAGCTCTATTTACTCCTCAATATCTGCTTCCTTTCCCATTTAACCCATGCCAGTGTAAGTCCATTTCCAAAACCATGGATCCTTTTCCTCATCTTTGTGAGCTCTTTATAAGCACAGATATTTGAGATATCCCTCCTGGACAGCAAATATTTGGTGTATGACCACTAGACCTCAAGTCCTACCCATAAACAGCAGAATTATAAACAATTTTGATACATTTTTGAAGATGATGAGCAACTCAAATCCTACAGCTAGCAGGAAAGGAACAAAATACCTTGGAGAAGCTGTCTTAATTCCCTCATGTGCTTTGGAAACCTTCTTGATATTACTTGCCTTGAAACATCTCCCTGTTAAAGAGCTCAAACCTGGGTCCTACTCGTGCTCTTGGTGCCATTCCTGTGCTGTGATGCTGCCAAGAGCAGATGGGGTTTCCAAGGTGGATATTTCTCCTTCCCACGGCCAGAAGTTGCACAGTGAATCCTGGAAATCACAGCTGGGCAGGCAGAGCTAAAAGGAGATCTGGAGATGTTCTAAAAATGAAGATCCCACAGAAATGCCAGAATAGGGCAGGCACCAAATGCTTCCTCATTTATGGAGCACCAATTCATGTGCAGATCCCAGCACAGCTCCAGATCAAGGCTGTAATCTCCTGCATTCACCAGTCTGGAATTCCTAAGCAGCTTTCTCTCTCCCCTTATAAATGACATCTTTTGATATGTGTTATCACATTTTTCCATTCAAATTCCATTGAAACTGCAGAGCAGCATAACAAAACACCGAATTATTCCAGCTAGATTCAGCAACTGGAATTAAAGAGGGTTTTTTTTTCTTCTTGAACATAATTGTAATAGTTCATATTCCTTCTACAAAGAGCAGAATTTAATGGCTGTTATGGATTTTTCACCCCCTTAGAGAATTTCTGAAAAATTCAATTATTTTTGGAGACTGCTTGAGTTTCTATCTCCCAGTGATGATGAATTACCCATTGTAGTGGCCGACTTAAAAACAATACACAAAAATCAATTGTTTGACAAAAGGAAAGACACAGAGAACCTGGGATTGGCACACATTGCCTTTGCCTTAAGTTTAAAAATTCACTAATTTCAATCATTTTGCCTTTTTAAACCACTTTCTGCAGCAGCATCTGATACATTGCAGCTTTTCTGCTTTCCCAGAGAGAGTGACTTTGCCAACAAGATGATTTGCCATCGAGAAATTGTAATTAACTTAATGAACTTTGTCTTTTAAACAGTTGGAGATTTTAGAGCTAAGAGTAATGATTATTCACAAGTAGCAGAGTTTGGTTTCAAACATACATATTCAGTGCCAGATACCAGCAATTTGCATGTTAACATTTCCATGTTCAGAACCGCTGACTGGCTAAGGAATAATGTTATGCACCAAATAATAGCTTCAGAAATAACAATAAATAACATTGAAAATGGAATTCAAGCAATGCCTCTTATAATGAAGAGTTTTAGAGCTCAAATCTGATGATAAAAGAACATTGCACCAGACCACAGCAAGAGTCCTTCTGTGGAGCCCTGAGAGCCATTTGGAAGCCAACTTTTCATTCTGTCCATGAATCTACAGACAAATTATATCTCCTAGTTTGGGCTGAGCAGCAGAAATTGTCAAGAAAAAATACAGTCAGCCTGGAGCTATCAGTACAAATTGTTGGGTTGCCAAATGCTGGGGCTTTGAGAACCAGCTGATTTTCTTTCTCTAGAAGTATTTCTTATTAAGCTCATGCTAAAGAAATCCACAGTATTGCACTGGTGAGCTGTGACTGAGTGCAGAGCTGGGATCTCCCACTGCACACATTCAGCCTGGTCTCATACCCACACCATCAGATGTTTGGGGTTGGTGGGGTTTGGCCATAAATTTCTCAGCAACTTTGAAGAAAACAGTGACTTTTCATAGGGAGTAAAGGAAGTGTAAGAAACACTTGCAATGTGCTCCCTCTTTGAAGAAGGCTCAGCTTCTTCTCCAGGAGAGAGCCAGCTCTTCGTCTCTAAAATTCATTTCAGGGAACTCTGGCTCTGAACAGGACCCTATACAATATCCCCAGTGGAAAAGGAAAGGCATAAGTGTTTAGAAGTAGGTTTAGATGGGATATTAGGAAGAAATTCCTTCCTGTGAGGGTGGGGAGGCCCGGGCACAGGGTGCCCAGAGCAGCTGTGGCTGCCCCTGGATCCCTGGCAGTGTCCAAGGCCAGGTTGGACGGGGCTTGGAGCAGCCTGGGCCAGTGGAAGGTGTCCCTGCCCATGGAATGAGGTGGCACTGGGTGAT
The DNA here is from genome assembly GCA_013398115.1 of Falcunculus frontatus. Classification (NCBI taxonomy): domain Eukaryota; kingdom Metazoa; phylum Chordata; class Aves; order Passeriformes; genus Falcunculus; species Falcunculus frontatus. Next base: position 212,764 of record VZRV01010549.1, read on the forward strand.
CTTTAAGTCACTTCCAACCCAAACCATTCTATAATTTATCATCCACCTTCTTGAGAAAGTGACCAGTGTTCATTTTCCCCATTGGCACAACCCTTTTAGTTAGACCTGTAATTTATCCTGCCCTAAAAAAGCAGTGAATGAAACCACCCCAGCAGCACAGCCCGTGGACTTCCACACTGCTTGAGACAGGGATGACCCTCACGTCTGCCTCGGGATCATCTCTGCATCAAGGAAAATCAAATACTGGGGAAGAGTGAGTGATGCAGCTCTGAGAAGCAAGGTGTGCATGGAGCTCATTGAAATTATGGTGCCAGCTTGCTAAATTTGATGTGTGACATCATCTCAGACACTTTGAAAACATTGTTTTCAAAAGACAACCCACATTTCCTGACAAAAATCAGTTTCCTGTCAAGACATTCATGCTGGGTATCTCTCAAGAAAGACCTACCTTGCATGGCTTAGGTGAAGAGATTTGTCAAAAAATGTCTGGGTTTTTTTTAATTTTAGGGCGTTGCCATTTATTACTTTTCTGTTTGGAGGTTTTGTGTTTTAATTATTGCCGAGATATTTCCAGCGTAGGAATATTGCTCCTGTTTTGATTGTCCCTCCGTGGATCCATTGCCAAAACATACAATTACATTGCCACTGAAAAGCAAGGAAGTTAAATCTCAAAGTTCTTACTCACTTGAGTAACCTCAGAGTCAAAGCAGTGGGATCCATGAAAGGCATTTTGTTATAATGCTCCTAATATCTTCGCTGAGAACCCTCCACGACCTTCTCCTGTTGGAAGGGCTTTACAAAGATGCCAAAGAACCCTGCAGATGTGGGGTCCTGCTTCCCTTCCTGCAGAGGGGAACCAAAGTGACCACGCTGCTCTCCAGCCCTTTACAAAGGAATCTTCCCCCGGTGGTTTTCACCCTGCTGAGTTACAAAAGGGAAATGCTGAGCAATTCCTAAGGTAGGAACAAAAGTTTTCTCCCTGTAGCAGCTGCAGGGTTTGGATCACACCATAAATTGTAGATGAAGTCGTGGGCATGAAGGCCTGAAATTCTGGTAAATGCTATTAACTCATCATTTTTATGTGAGCACTGTCTGAAATACAAAACCTCACTGAAACGCCTGCCTAGCACGGGTATGGTTCATCCCAACTCCAGTTCAGGTAGATTCAGCTGCCCAAATTACGTTCTACTAAAGAAGAACTGCATTTACATGAAGGCTTTTGTCCCTACAGCCATGCAGATTTCCATGTGTGACACACCCAAACTCCAAATTCCTCAGCGCTTCTGCCACTTGCGGAATTAAGTGCTATGTGAAGTCCTTCAAGACCAGGACTGCAACGTGTGCTCCCACCTTTGGAGCAGTTTGAACTGCAGCAGCTGATGCTAAATCAAAACATAAATCGTTCACATGTGAAAATGTACAGGTAATGGTGAGGGAATTCTGCATCGATCCCTGTTTAATCAGGGCTCGCCTCCAGCACAACAGGAACAAGGGGAAGGCGCTGTTATGGGTAGGAAAGGCAAAGGAAAAAAAACCCCAGAGCTATAAACCAGCAAATATTCTCAATAAAAAAGCCCCCCATGAATGAAAGCACCACCACATGTGAAGTTTGTCTCAGCAGCACAGAGAGTGAAGAGCTGATGGTCCCACAGGACATCCAGAGATTCCAGCAGGGTCATTAAACCCAAACTTGGCTGGCGTGTGGTCACAGCCCAGCTCCAAATTACCTGATGTCTAGAGGCTTAATCTGGGCTCAGGCAACATCACTTTTGTTGCAATCTTCATCCGAAAAACCCCTGACAATGAACAAAATTACCACTTGTGAGCTGAAATACAGTTCTCTCTATCCCATTTTAAAACACACACAGGCACATTATTTGGGGGAATGAAGACAAACCCTGTCATTGCAGAGTGCAGCCAGCTGACAGCAGCTCCTGACAAGTACCTCAGGGCAGAAATCAGTCACAGCAGCTGGGTGAGCTCCCCCTGCTCTCCCTCACCTGCCCTGCCAGCAGCACTCTCCAGCCAGTCCTGGACTAATTCACACTGCATATTTCACCTGCTTTAATTTAGATTAAATTCCACTTGCAAATGCCATGGCTCAGTCACTTTCTGTAAGTAAAAGAAACCTAAAACCAGGACAGCTTTTCTGATCAGTTCTGGGCTGGAGCTGTTATTAAGTGCCTGTGTTTCTTGCCTTTTCCTAAAGCAAAATCACTGTGAAAATCCTCTGTAAAGGTATAATTCATGAGGGCAAGCACATGTAGGGACATTCAGAGACAGGCTCAGCACCTCCACGTGCTGAAGTAGGAAAGATCAAGAGTTATTATGCTCCAGAGGTGGAGGACAATGTTGTCACCATTCAGCATCATCCCCTGCATTGCCAGGGGCAGGCACATTTCCATACAGCTGTAACAGTAATTAAGGTTACCTTTTAGTGAATTCCTTAGGGGATCCACACTATCCCCTAAATTAGGCACTGCCTAAGCAGGGACATGCAAACAGAGCAGTTTTTAAAGCAGTGAGGTAAAACACCACCTCACCTACCCCAAAACAACAGAGATGAAAGAGAAGAAGTGAAGGGACAGGGAGAAGAAATATGAAAATCATTTTCTTTTAGCACCACATTTACTGTGTGTACCATATTTACAGAGGATGCCAGCTTTATGGTGCGTGTAAATGCTCCAGCATCTACCTGATTGTTATCCTTGATGTTTGCACTGAGTGAACCAGAGCATAATTCTGAAAATGACAGCGAAACAGACCTTGGTGAGCTCAGGGACTGCCCTGCAAACAGCATCCACTGAGAGAGGCGATGGCTTGGGACACTCCACACTTCAGCCTGCAGCCCTCCACATTTCTTCCTTCTGTTTCTCACAGAGGGTTTTGATGCCTCCTCACTTTCCAGTTTCTCATTAAACTCCAATTTGGCAAAAATGTCACTCCTGTGTGTCCCAATTTCTTCCAGTTTTTGGAAGTTTGGAATTTCCACAGGCTTGTGCACACACACCAATCTCAGGAAGCATCTGCAGAGAGTCACAGTTTGCTGCAGACATTTTGCACAAGCTTTGCTCACTGTGATGAACTGGAAATTCCATGTGTTCCTCATCAAAATCAGACTTAATTGCTGCTAATTCCAGGGCTATCAGAGGAAGTGTTTGCACATTGCCTTATCACAGCCCCACTGGCAGCCACTTACACTTGGTTTCCCATTTATTTCATATCCAGTTCAAAGCTGCCTGCCTTGGAATTCTCCACGGACCATTTCCAGCCATCCTCACAGATCTGGTGCCCACGTTCAGTTTCATTGAAGTCCCTGGGAAAATTTCCATTGATTTTAATTGAACAGGCTGTTCAGCTTTTTTTTTTTTTCCCCTCTGGCAATGAAACATTCCAACCACAAAATTCAAGGCCATGGGAGTGTGGGTCTCCTGTTTTGTGGTGACTGAAAATCACCCCAGATTTTTTGTGAGATTTGCAAACAGCAAACACTTGGTGTGTTTTCCTCCTGAAACACACACCAGTCGTGTGGTGGGTCTGAGTGTGAAGCTGCTGTGAATTATGCATTGAGGTTTGCTAGAACAGGACTTTGGAAAACAAAACTGATTTTGTATTTTATGTTAAATTGTCAGTTTCCTTAATAAATGTGTTGCTTTTTTCTTCCCCAGGAAAAATACCATTATTTTCATATGATTACTACAACAGTGGCTCATACCACGATTTGAAATAGGATTTCAGGCAGGGCAGATTTATTCCTGTCTACCCTATTACTGTTTTCATAGAATCATGGAATGATTAAGGCTGGAAAAGACCTCTGAGATCATCAAGTCCATCAGTTGAATGAATACATACCAGAACATTTGAGCCCCTAGATCTGCTTTCTCAGCAAAATAGAACTATTAGAGATGAGAAGGGGACATTTGCCATGATCATCATAGTTTTTGAAGTGGTTGAGAAGAAAGGAACGGGATGTGGAGGCAGCCAGAGAAGATCTGTCAGTGATTCCCAAATAATTGTGCCCCAATGCCAGGCATCTCCCAGGGCTGGCATTCCCCTCCTGGGATTCCTTCCCTCTTGGGCAGGAAGATTCCTTATCCTGGTCGAATTCTATGGATATTTTGCTCGCAGCATTAACAAAGGTCTGCTTCCCCCCGAGTGCTGTGATGGAGCCCATTCAGGGGGGTTGTTATGGGTTCAGGAGCACTGGCCAACAGTGAGATGCCTCCCATGGTAATGAAAAGAAATCTACAACAGAAGTCCAGAAAGTTCAAGTCTACCTCAGGTTCACTGGTTCCTGCTCTATTCTTTCGTGATATTCATCATCATCATCATCATCATCATCATCATCATCATCATCATCATCATCATCATCATCAATGCAGGGCTGCAGAATCCAAACATGCTTTCTCCAGGCTTCTTCCACTGCACAGAACAAGGTTGATTCAATTAAAGAAAAATCCCCAAAACCCAACAAACCCCCACTAAAAATCCAAAAGAAACAAAAAAAACCCCACCACCAACAAAAACAACCCCAAACCTCCAAAATATGACATCCTGTCCCTCCAAAAAAAACCCCAAACCAAACCCAAACAACCAAATGCAAACTCAAAGCCAAGCTGTCTCTTTTGGACTCAAGCATCCTAACACAGAGGTTCTCCATACCAACAGCCAAGTGAAACCCAGTAATTACCTGGATTCCTCACAAAATTAACTTCTGACAACATCAAATTTCAAAATTTTTACCCCTGACAGAGCAAAAAGCAACCCCCAGGACAAATAGGCATTGCTTAATGATTTGTATTCCCCTCCAGCCAACACAGTGTTAATTGAATGGATTCCATTACCATAGGAATAGCAAAAACCAGATTAAAAACCAAGCCAGCTGTAAACCGAGCCAATGATTTTAATGGGAGGAAAATAAAGACTGGCAATTGCCTGGTGAAGCGCATCAAAATGTTAATTGCTTGCAGTCACATCCTTCTGAACTAGTGGAGAGGGTGATGGAGATAAGGTCTGATAAAGCCCAGCAGAAGTTCTGGGCCTTGGTTATTCTGCAGTGGAAATGAGTGGGTAAAATGAGGGGTATTTGCAGCAGTGTGGAATTAGTGTTGGAGTAAGTTCCAAAACAGCACGTTGTGCTTTTGGTTTTACATCTGTGTAAATCTGTGTTGCCACTTGGAAGCTGATTTTAGGCAAGATTCTTCAGTGCAGCCAAGAAGGGCCAACCTAAGAACCAAATGTGGCTTGTACCACTGGTTCCTCCCCAAAACACAGCTCCCAGGACCAAAATTAGCTGCACATTACAGCAGCACGCCTCAAAACACATTCACAGATGAGCAGCAGAATGATCCTTCCCAGGATTCACCTGGATTCCTCTGAGAAAATCCATGTTTTCTGTGATCCACAGAGAAGGGCATTTTAGTCAACAGTCACCTGAGGCAGAAGAAACTCTGGAATCCAGCCTTAAATACAAATTCCAAGTTGTTCCAAAAATTCTCACCTTATGGTATCATCATGGACAATCCTATCCAGGTGTTTTATAAAGAGCTGAGCACAGCTACAGCCTGATCCTCACCATGTGTGGTTTTAGGATCTGGCTGTAGGATCAATGTCCTTTTCAGTTGCAATGTGAATCAGGACATAGAAAGAGAATGATTAAAGACAATCCTATTGCACTCCTGATGGAATAATGGTTCTTAGAGCCTCCCTTAATGTTAAGGGATGGAGTACTGATTTTAGTCAGACAAATCCCAAAATTACAGGAGGCTCTCCAAGTCGTACAGAGCACCCTGATGAGATCCTCTTAGCTCTCATTCCTTACTCATAACCACAGAACGTCCTCAAAACTGTCCGAGTGGGAGCATGGAGGAATGAGAGTCTGGGGAATTTTGAAATGTCAGAAATATGCAAATATTACTGATTAGTATTCCACAGAGAGTCATAATTTCCAGTGTTTGCACTCATTTTAGCATTCCTTTTAAATTAAAGGCACAATAGGTAAGCTGGCAGCATGCAGATGGTTTAAAGAGTTTGAAACGTCCTTATTCATAATTTTGATTTTTTTCTAACAGGAGCTATTTAGAACCCACTTTTTGTGCTCTTTCAAAGCTAACAGGATTTGGTCTGGAAACGAAATTCAGCAGGAAACCAGCAGGTGATTTGACTTAATGGGTTTGCATATTTTAAACACAAATAATACGAGTTAATAACATCCCTTCATATATTTTAACATACCTTGATACACAGACACCGAGCTGTGTGGGGAAGATTGCAAGGGAACAAACCTGAAATCCTCGGGGAACAGGCACAGGAGGAATGTGCCACTTAGGAGAGCCCTGAAGGAGATCCAAAGAGCATCGCCGCGCTCCGATAAATGCAGCTGGGGGTAGATGAAGGATGTCACACTTGTGCTGCACTGCCAGCTGCCAGAGGTAGCTCTAGAAGGGGAAATGCAGGGAAGTAATCAGGCATTTGCCAAAATACCTTAAAAACATCCACAGGCTGAGGGAGGGGTGGGTTTCGAGCCAGCCAGAAGCAAACACTGAACACCGACCGCACTCAGGCTGCTCTCTGACCTACAAAGATCTCCTTTGCTGTGCAATTTTGAGTTCAATTTCATCTTTAGAAGTTGATTGAAATGCAGAGAAAATGCTGTGGATCTGCCCTGGAGAGGGCAAAGATGCACACTCCCTTTGCCCCTCTGCCTGAGGAGGACCTGACACACATCAGAGCAGCATCATGGGTCAGGTTGGGGTGCAAACCACAAACGGGGGCAGCGCTGCTCCAGCTGGATTTCCTCATTCCGCATGTGAAAAACGAGGTTCACTCTCCTGTTAAAATTTTAAAAGTTTAATAAAGGACAATAGAGGACAAAGATAATAAAGCAAAAACACAGCACTGGGTGCCCTTGGCTCTCAGCTAAGAGCACCCCTGCTACTTCAGGGACACCCTGTACATGCCTTCACTATTGCATCAGTCTAATGCATATTCATAAACAATTATACATATTCAAACTTTTCCAGGTACTGTTTAGCATGGCTCCTCCTTGGGGCCGCCTTTTTAGAGCATGTGCATTTCTTGGCTGTGGTTTTGGTCAGTTTTTGTTATCACCCCCAGCTTGGGCTTTGGTCCATGGTTTTTGCAGAAGGTAGTTGCTGATCGTTGGCATCTCAGTAGCAGGGATCCTCATCACACGTTTGTTGGATGTTATCCAACCAGGCAGACAGTTCAATTACCACAAGCATAACGATATCAACTATTTTACTACTGTCTAAGTCTAGTTAACAGAAATAAAGGCATTAGTTATTGTTACAAAATACTACAAAGCTACTTGAACATTATACACATACAGCATCCATTTTAATATTTGCGAAAAGCCAATATTATAATATGTATTTTTCACACCCACATCCCACTGGGTGTCCCCAAGCTGTGATTTATCCTCTCCCCCGGACTTTTTCCCTTTTCCTGGCCTCAGGACTCGCACCTTTGCTGTGACAACCTCGAGCAGTGAGCGCTGTTTGCTCTGACCAAGCTGTGAGCAGACACTGCTATGGGAATAAAAGGGTGTTGGCTGTTCCCCTTCCTCCCTCAGCTCTCAGGACATGGCTTCTGTGCTTCCCAGGGATTATGGGGTCTCCTCCTGTCCCACCATTGCCCAGACATGACTGCTTTGTTGGCTCCTCGAATGAAAACCCAGGAGCTGTGCCTTGTTGAGCTGGCCCCAGAGAAAACCTGTTGCCCACCCCAGCTCAGGTGGAGCCCATATGGCTGCAGCTCCTTTGGGGCAGCTCCAGCACGTGCTGAGCTCCAGCAGCCAGCGAGTTGGGAATTTAGACGTCAAAGAGAAGATGAAAGACGTCTATTTCTCCCTTAAAGATGTTTGTCCCTTCCCTATTGCTTCAAGGAGTCTGTCCTTGTGTGCCCACCAGCACATTCCTGGTGGAGCCTCACCAGTTAATGCATTTCCCCTTGCTAAGCAGGGGGAAAACACAGGAAAACAACCCCAAGAAACAAAAGCTTATCCTATTAGCTACTTGTCAATTATCCTTGATGGGTGATGGTGCCCGTGGCCAGAGGGAGATGATGGCAGGTGTAATTACTGGCTCCTTTTTGCAGGGTTATAACCTCTGACTTGCAAGACCTGTCTTCAGGTACAAAAGAAAGAGAAATCACTGAATAAATTATGATGAGCGTCTGCCTTGCATAAATAAGGACGATTTCAACTGAAAGTGGAAAATTTTAATTGCAAAAGCATTTCACTCTCAGTCCTTCACCTCTCACGTTGGGTGATGTGAGCAAATATCCTCACTAAGAGTGGGTTCTTGTTAAAAAAAGCAGGCACCGGGACAGAATGTTACAAGGGAAAATATTTATGTGGAAAAATATTGCATGTCTGGTTGACAAGAATCTACTTGTGCTTATTACAAAAAGCTACAGTGCAGTTTAAAACTGACAATCCATTACTAGAAATCCATCTTTTGCTTAGGATGATAAACCAAGATTGAATTATAGATTTCACAGCAGCAATTCCGACATTCTGCATTTAAACCCACACCTTCTGCTTTCTCAAAGCTTTTTTAATCCATTCATTTGAAATAAATGGTCATGCTCAAAAAATTGCCTCAGTTCGTGAACATTTCCATTTCAGGAAATGTAGCAACACAATCCCCAAAATTCTTCACAGACCTTGTTAAAAAAGAGCTTTCTCATCAAAACCTAATTTTTAGCATTTATTCAGCTTTTTATGTTTAATTTGATTTGTGAATAAGCACTTTCCCCCAGCGCACGGCTGCATTTCCTATTTAATTCAAATTTGCAGAGAGGGCTCAGATGTAGTTTCATGTTGGGCAGGATTCTGATTTCAGACCATTGCCATTCATACATGAATATTTAGTCACACATGAAATCCATCTAATCCACGGATCGCAACACCAGTGAATAGGGCAAGTTTGTTATCCACGTTCTTCCACTAAATTAAACCTTTCTGTCTTGTGTGAAGCCATTTAAAATTGAGATTCCTGTTCACTGTGCCTTGTTCAGGGCTGTGTCCCAGAGTTTAGCAGCTGGAATATGGGACCAGCTCCCTCAAACTGGTGTTAGGCCAGGAAGGGACACCAGCTCTGCTCGGTTCGCTTTGATAATTCAGCGACAAATAAAGGCAGTTAAAGCAGACAAATCTCCCGTCCCTCCTCCCAAAGATCCACCCCCAGCGTGCAAACAGATGTGTGTGTGGGAGAGGGAAAGACTTCCCGACTCAGCCCCCGAAATCTGTAAAAAAAGTTCAACATTCAAACTTCACCAAATGTTAATGAGGCCGCCGCTTTTGTCCGAGCCATGAATGACGGCACTCAGGCTATTTACAGCCACTGATGCATTCACTTGTTAATTGTGAGTGCCCATTGAGGGCACCTCAAATGAACCACAGTCTCCCTCCGTTCTCATCGCCCCTTCCCAGCACGGGCTCTAAGAGAGAACAAGAAGTTCATCTGCCAAGATCTTCTCCTAAGCCAGGGTCCTTCAGAAATTGTTAGGGGAAAGGACAAGGCAGTGTTGGAGGAAAGAGGAAACTCAAGGATTTTAGCGGTTTTTTTCCTTTATCGCCCAAAGCTGCCATCGCTCTGCTGTTACCTGTTCTCAGCACTCCTGAGGGGAAAACTGCCCAGGCTCTGTCCCCTTTCCAGGCCAGGGGAGAAAGGTCCTGTGAGAGAAGCTGTAGCTACTCTATTATTCCTATGATCAACATAATTTTTACGGGATTTTACAGAAATATTCCCTATCTCAGACTTCTGCCTCCCCCTTCCTCTTGTCTGCTTACACAGGGGCAGAGATTGGGTGCCATCTTTCCAAAAGTGTTATTTTATCTGCTAGAAAACCTCTGTTCCAGCCCTCCACGGAAATATTCAAGTACCACAATTCACAAAGGATTTCATCTTAAACAACCAGTCCAGATAAAGTCCACGGTTTCATTTGCAGAGTGTAAAAATAAGAACAGTCACATCCATTTGCTGTGTGAGGCAATAACTCTCTCAGTGGATGCTCTGCATGAATGTAGGAAAACACCTGGCCCATCCCCTTGGAAGCCCACACGACCATCTGCAGGATATGATAAAATATTAAAAAGTAAAACATCCCTCAGGGAAAAGCCAGAAAGATCCACAGACCCGCTTCGGGATAAACTCCATGAAAATAAAAGTGTTGGTGTCCCTGGGCATGGCAATTTCCTTCGCTGCTTGCCTGTGAGGATTGCTGCCTTGGGTTCGGAGCAGGGGAATGGAAACAGGTCCCAGAGGCAGCACAAACACCCCGTGGAGCCCTGGCTGGGGCAGGGATGCTGAGCTCAAACACGTGGAGCAGGAAGGCGAGAGGGGCACGGAGCTGAGCAAGGCGAGCTCAGGTGATGTGGAGCTGAGCAGCAGCAGGGTGACAGTGCCAATTCAGCCCACGTCGCCAGCTAATGACACAGAGGGTTTATGGATGCATGAAACAGAAGGCTGAGGCCTTGGGGATCCATAACAAATATTTACCCCGAGAACAAATGCCCAAACCTAAATCCAAATTTGTACAATCTGGACGTGCAGAGTTTAGGAGCTTCAGCTGCAGAAACAGCGAGGACAGGAGGGGGCACTTCTGCCAGGCACAGTGGGGCTCAAGAACCCCATGGATCTACCACAAAAACCGTGCAGAGATGTCACACCTATTTCATCTTCATAACATTCCCAACCTCGTCGCATTCAGCCTGTGGTTTGTTTTTTTTTTCTTTAAGAGAAAGTCACTAAACTCCATCGCCCTGAAAATGGTAGAAATAAACATTTTCTTGGTCAAATTTTCTTTCTTTCTACCAGGAGCCACACTCAGGATCTCTGGCTCATCACTCCATTAGCACACACACAAATACCCTCTGCTCCTCGTTCACAAGCGTTGCAAAACACTATTTAAAGGAAAAATCCCTAAAAATTGGGAATTTTTTGGCAGTTGTTTTAATAACAGTTTGTTTGCTTTTAATCCCCATCCCTGGAAGTGTCCAAGGCCGGGTTGGACAAAGCTTGGAGCAGCCTGGGATGGTGGAAGGTGTCCCTGCCCATGGCAGAGGGGTTGGATGAGAAGGTCCTTTGTAATCCAAACCAATCAAGGATTCTATGATTAATCGACACAGAACCAAAAATAATCATGAAAGATTGTAACAATTTAATTCCTTTTGTTTCAACAGAAGTGCCACATGCCTCACTGGGAAGAAAAATCCTAGAAAAAATATGTAATCTATCTCCATGTTCAGTAGACTTCCCAAACTTTTTGAAAATTGAAGTGGAATCTATTTTGCCCCAAAATGGAACTTTATCATAAAGGACCCAAACTCTGACTTAAAATTTCCTTTTGTAAAAAGCCCACAAAAGATTAATCGAAGAAGGTTACATTTGTTTTAAAAAGAGGATTTTTAATAGGCAGAAAAATGAAATAAAGAGCAAACACCAGTTTTACCTCATGATTATTCAGGTGGAGTGAAAGATCTTATCCTGATGCTTATAGATGGAGTTCATTTTAAATACTGAGTAACCAGATTTTATTTCTAAGGTATTTTTCCTTCGTTGGCCATTCTATCCCACACCTCTGTACCCTGGCAGACACTTCAGGCAGCAGCACTGCCTTTAACAACAGTTTTTAATCTTCTCATTGAAGTGTCACAGGTACAAGCCCTGGGTTTTCATGCAGGCTGATTGAGCAGCCTCTGTACTTTGAAAAAGCCAGATTCCATTACCAAAGAGACCCTGCCAATGACATGATATTACACAGCATGAAATCACTCCAACACCTCATCTTCGAAGGGTCTTACACAACAAAAAGAATCAGAAAATCTACACACTCATCATATCTTGAATTTTTTCCAATTTCCAAGCCTAAACAAGACAGGAGCCTGTTTTCTGAGCCCTGCATGCATCAGCATCATTCAGCGCAGGGAGCAATTTTCTGTTTGAAAAGAAACCACACTGGGACTCTAAATTAATATTAAAACCAAGCCTCACACTCTTGTTGTCTCCCCAAAGACCCAGAGTTCTGAGCTGGGAAAGGGGAGGAGGTGGGTTCAGCAGATGCAGACGTTCCCCTGAATATCGCCTTCAGAAAACCAGAATAACAACAAAGCCCTGAGGTATCATCTGCTTTCTACCTGAAAGAACAGGCAAGTGGCTCAATCTACATTCCCCTCACAACATTTTCTTCCCATTTGTAGTGACACGAGACCATCACAACAGAACTCACAGGCAGCAGCATCAAAGACTCAGGGGTGACACTGTCAGAGCTCCAGACCTGCCTCTACAGGTACCCCAGGGAGGGCACAGTTATAATTTGTCTAATAAAAAGTAGAGAGGGATGAAAAATTTAGTCATGGAAAAGTGAACCACAGAGGCAAAGATTGCACCTCCTTCAGCACACGCAGCCAGGGTGTTAAACTCGGTATCTGCACTTCAGCCCAACTGGAGCAGGGGTTTCAGGAGGAAAAAGGGACAGAAAAACACCCTCTTGTGCAAGGGTGATGTGATCAGGAGTCTGTCCACGTGGCTTTGGTCAAGCTGGATCCTCCTCTCTTGGATCACCCAGGAACCCAGGCCCCCCAGCCCTGGTAGAGCCAGCGACCCCCAGGCTGAGTTTAGGAGAGGTTCATCCTTCACAGACAAGGAAATGCAGCTCTCCACCATCACCAGAGGAGATGAGAAGCAGAGTCTGTAAAACAACTTAAACCCAAGCCCATCAAGTTTCAGAAGCCAATTTTTTACCCAAAGAAATGACCTCGCTTATACCAAAAATAGCCTGGAAAGGGCCAGACCTTCATCTCCTCTTCATCCCCATCTGCAGGAGCTCAGCTGATGTGGGGACAGCTCAGAATCAGCTGATGACACGTTCAGCAGCTGCTGACATGAAATCAAATTTCCTGAGACAATCCTCAGAGCTAAACAACCTCAGAGCCAAGATTGGAAGGAAGGAAATTGCAGATCTTCAAGTGAAAATGCACTGATGGAAGGAAAGCTGAGGCAAACAGATCACAGGTCACTCGTTTTTTCTTCAATTCATTCAGCTTTTTAAACTCTGAACCAAAACTCATATCAGGATGTATTTCACATGGATTTTCAGGGAAGAATGGCAATATCCACAGCAATTAGACTGGGAAATATCCTTGAAAGTTACTCCTTAATTTTCTTTTGTATTATTGCAATACACACCAAGTAGATAAATAAAGAAAGAGTGTAAATAATAAAAATAACCCACTAAAAATAAAATACTACAGTCAGTTTGTTGCTTGGTTACAATTTTATGGTGCACACACTCAGGGTTAGCAGTGATATAGTCTGACTCAACTCTTGGGAGAATGTCTAAATCCCAGCAGCTCCCCAATAATTCCAGCCCACGCCAGCCTGCAATGAAGTGTTTGCAATACAGAAACAGCCATGTAATCTGTGCCAGGCTGGAGCCTTGACTCCCACAGTAAATACATCACTTTGCTGTGCTAATAAATAAGCTGTGTCCCTCTCAGTCTTCAGTGGGGGGACGATGGCACAGCCCCAAGGGTGAGGGCAGGGCCAAGGACAGTCCCTGCCCGTGACCTCTTCCCCAGTATTTGTGATTTCACACATCCCTGCAGCCACTGCAGGGCTTCCCTGGCACCTTTCTGCAGAAGCACGAAGGAATCACTGGTATTTAATGAACGATAATACAAGAGACAAGAAATTCCATTGGCAGATTGCAGCTCCAGCCTTTAATCTTCATTAAGGATTCAAACACAAGCATCGAAGGCGAGATTCAAGTGGGATGATGAAATTCCTTTTGTTTAATGGATAACAATCAAGGAACACGTAATCCCTTATCGCAGCGATTCTGCAACTCCTCTGTCCCTTTTATGTGCATAATACACCCTAATGGGTTTTACAGCAGTTTAGGCCACGAGACAAAGCATCTGGCAAAGACTAATTTACAACAATGTTGCTCTAAGAGTAACAAATCCCATCCACAACACTGAAATATTGGGTGCTGTAGGCATTTCATCTCCCTGCTATCCACCAGTCCTGCAAATACTCTTCAAAAAAGATTTTCTAGACAACAAGGAAACATCCCCAGTGCTGTTGCATTTCCTTGTGGCATTATTTGCCTTTTAATTGTTGTCTTTTTGAACAACAGGCTGATTTCTTTTTGCTCATTAGTAAGATTATCTCCCATTAATAGAGACATTGCCTGTGTCCTTCCTCCATGTCCTTGCAGGATATCAGTGCCACACAAAGTGGTCACCCCTTAAACGGGATTAGTGGGATTTTGAATTAAGAGGGGTTTCAAAGGTAAATAAATATAATAAACAATATGGAATAAGTCACTGAGAAGGTAAATACAAACAGCTTGTAGATTCCAGGCATTTCAAGGAGGAAATGTGGGGGGAAATCATGATCTGTGTGTGTGTGTGCGGGTAAGGCAAGCGAGGAAACGATGACTGCATGGAAAAATGGGATTAGTGTTCCCTTTTCCCTTTAAGTGCATGCCAAGATGTGAGGCTGAGGTGCATTTGTTTTAGCAGATCTTTGCTGATCACAGCTCTGTTCTGTCAAGGAAAACCCTGTAAACACAGGTACAAGCAACGCCTCTCATCACAACGTTATTCAGATCCTCTTGAATTTCAAGGATGTCTTTCCAGAGGGATCTGAACTATTTTCAGGAGCACTGTTAAGTTCTCCAGGACCACAAGTGGTTTAGAAACCTTGCCGATATCTACACTCAGTCATTAATTTGACCTCACAGGCTCACACTGATCCTGGAACCCTTTTGAATAAATCCTTGCTGGAGCTAAAGCACATCTTCAGGAGGTGGAATAATTTCCTCTAAGAAAAGTGCTGTTGAGAGAAAATCCACAAAAAAACATTCAGCAGTTGAAATGGTTAATTGCCTGCTGAGACTATGACTCTTTTTTTCCCCTGACAAGCATCTCACAGTAACTTTTGAAGGAGCTGATTATTCACATTTGGGTTCTCACAGGGAAAAGCAGAGACTCATTGGGTGGATTGTTAATATTCTCTTTGCACCTGCAGTCTCCTACTGACAGACGAATTTTCCAACCACTTCACCATTCTCTGAGTCTTCTCTGTACTCCCTGAAATTTCTAAATTGCATAAATTGTGTGAATACTACACCCTGCTCATAAATCCTGGGATGTGGGTGACCTTTCGGTCACTCACTTTCATGGGAGCTATTTTTCCACTGATTATTAAACAGCAGTTTTCACCTAATTTTGTGACTATTTTGCAGTTTTTAATCAACTGCGTATTACTCACATTGATCTACAAACACATGACAGGAAATAAAAATGAAAACTCAAAGCATTGTGTAAAGAATATTAAATTTCCCAAGTGCATTCAGATGTTGCCCTTGTCTCTTGACTGAGAGCCATCTAAATCTGAAGAAGCCAATCCAAAGTCAGGAATGCCAAATGAAAGGAAGAGCTCAGGTTTTCCTGCATGGTTCAGGGATAGACACCAAGAAAAGTGTGTGTCTATGGGATCATAGATTCCATAGTTTTAGCGAAGCATTTCATAGCTGCACTGCTGGAATTGTGTCTGTGACTGCCCCAGAACGTCTCTCTCTGCCTTCCACCCTGCCTGCAAAGGATTTAGAAAGGTGAAGCTTGAACAAAATGACAGGTTTTTTGCTGTGTTATGGCCAGGAGAGCTGAGGAACGAAGAGGGGATTACGGAATTTGCCATCCCATCAGCAGGGAGCAGGAACTGGGATCTCATTCCCTTTGATCCTCCTGGATCCACCGCCCCAACCACGACTCTTCTGGGCCAGCCTTTATCACTCTGCATCATTGCAGTGTGACTGCTGACAGGATTTTCAGGGCTAATTTCACTTAGAGGCTGGGTTTTTGGTTTTTTTTTTTTTTTTTTAGTGGCTCTGTGACCAAGCCACCTCCCCCTTCTCTGCTCAATAGATTTATGCTGTGTGCAGCTACATCTGTTTCAGTGCCTTAAACTGCTCCAGTTTGAGCACTATTGACATTTTCATTATGTGTGAGCTGACAGTACATGGCTGTATTAAGGGATTTCCAACCATGGGAGGGAGGGGGGTGATCTCTCTTTGCAGAGATTTCTCTCAGATAATGCTTTTCAGCAGGGCAAAATGATAATGCAAAAATTTAAAAAAAAATTGGGACGTTTCAGTCAGTGTAAGAGGACAAAATCACAGCATCCTTGTGAAATAAGTGCTGGCTGGAGAGTGAGGTACGTGGCATTAATATATATCAGTATCTATATTCCAGAAGGAGAGAGCCAAAGACTATAATTAGCTCTGAAGCTAAAGTATGAGCAGCATAATAATAACTATTAGTCCAAAAAGGAATATAATGACTAAAACCTCAATTCACAAAGGAATCCAGTGTTAATATTGAAATTTGGACGTGGGGAAACGGTAAGTTGTAAAAGAGGAGCATTTAATGACACTTTGTGTCTGGGCAATTTATTCAGGATAGATTAAAAAAAAAGGGAACAATTATCATTTACAAGAACAAGGAGTGTTTTAAACATGTTTGGTCATCGTCTACCGAATCAATCATTGCCTTTGATGTGTCTCCAGTGTGTACACACACAACCTGTGCTGCACAAACACACACACACATACACATATATAAAAAACCCATTGAATCTGCCATTTTCCTATAGCAGTTAAAAATGAGTGGGAAGGAATGTTGAAACAGAGGAAAAACAAACCTCACTTGAGATCTCCCTGGTTGTTCTCCAGCTCTGACCTTGAAGACTCCTCACACGATTGTCCCTAAGTGCCTCCTCCTGTTATCGACCAATTACTTACACATTTCCATTCAAACCTAAGGCTTGAGAAAAGAGGGAAAGAGAGGAAAGATAATGTGGCTTTAAAAGCTGCCTCTTGTCCTGGATCCAGACAAAGCTAAGTTGGTTAAACAACACAAACTAAAAGATACAAAGAGCATTGTGTTCATATTCCCTCAGTGATCCCAGGTTTGTGAAGAGAAGGCAAAATCAAAGCATGGGCATTTCTCAGTCCCAAAGGGTATCAGATCATGCTGTAATATTTCCAGTTAAAACAGTTGTTTTCTATAAGGTTTGTAGCATAATCAGTCGATCCTTTTTAATTTAACAGAGCTTCTCTTGAGAATTCAATTCCTTCCTGCTGAATTTGCAACTGGAGCGAAAGGGGAGAGATTTAGACAGAAAGAGAATTCCTCAAGCCCCTGAGCTGACAAACCAGTCACATTCTTGTCCTATGGCTCCATCACCTCTTCTTTGATTCCACCAGGGCCTTACTATTTAACACATTAAAACATTTCTGTCGCTACACTAAAAGCTGCCATGCTCTTGACCTGCTCCACGTGTCTGTTCTTCTTGTTCCACACTCTCCCTTCCACTTTTCCCATTCCTTTCCCTGCTTCTGCATTAATATTTACACAAATTTCTCTGTCATCTGTCACCCTGTCACCTACACCTAAAATAATCTGCTGTTTTTCACTACCAATTATGCTATCTCACCACAAATATCTCCTTATAAAATATGAAATAAATAAAATAATCTCTTCCATAAGTGAATGCTCCACGCCAGTGATAACAATGAGCTTTTCTGATTTACATGGCAGCTTGCTAGAAACTTAATGTACAATTTTCCTCTCACATCTTACATGAAATGTATTTAAGAAATACTTTAAAAAATGGCTCAAACATCATCCCTGCAGGAAGGTTATAGAGTTGTAGCACAACAAAAGGGTTTGAGTTGGAAGAGACCTTGAAGATCATCCCATTCCTCCCCCTGCCATGGCAGGGACACCTTCCACTGTCCCAGGCTGCTCCAAGGCCCGTCCAACCTGGCCTTGGGCACTGCCAGGGATCCAGGGGCAGCCACAGCTTCTCTGGGCACCCTGTGCCAGGGCCTCCCCACCCTCACAGGGAAGAATTCTCTCCCAATATCCCATTTAAACCTCTGAGTTTTAACTTGTCTGCAAACCAAGAGACCTTTTCCAAAGGTTCTGGTGGTTTCGTTTCTATCAGGTTGAGAACAAGTGTAAATTTCTACCTGTTCATTGACATAAGTCACTTTAAACCCAGAGTCAGATGAGTTCCACAGCCATCAAGGCTGACTGACCCCCCCTGACCCCACAAAAGCAATTTTGTGGAACCTGTGCAAATGGAGTGGGCAGAATTACAGGGAACAAGGGTCGCCTATTTTCTATACAACATTCTGCCAGCACTTCAATAATACAGAATGCAACAGCATCAACTGGTCAAATCTGTTGTTAGATCAGAAAAGAGCCCAGAAACTTCCGATTTTCTCCCAGACTCTCAAGATTGTGTCAGCTGAGGCTAACTCTTACACGTATAACACATAGCAACAAAATGAATTTGAATTTGCAGCATATTTGGAGAGTCTCTCAAGAGTTCACACCACCGTGACGTGCAAGATTGACAAGGGGACCAAAAGTGAACATAGCTGAAGACAAAGCAATTAACATCTCTGTTCTGTGCTATTGATCCAGCTGATCCCTCTGCTAACAAACCTTCCCCAGCCAGCCCACAAAGCGTTTGATATCCATGCAAGATGAAACAGATAACAGCCAAATAATCAATTAAACAGAGTCGTGCGAGGCCTGCTTTGAGGATTAAGAAAGAGCAGGGAGATCAAATGAAGTAAAAAATCATAATTTACAGTCAGTGAAACTCTGTAAGATGTTTATTTGAAGTCCAAACTGGTAACACAATCCCACAAAACAGGGACATTCAGCATCCTGGAGAGATGAGCCTCTCTTGCTGGAGAAGAACTTCCAGTGCAGGACTGGGTGTGACCCTCAGCCACAGCAGGGTCTGGCTTCAGACTGGGAAACTGAAAAAAGAAGTTTTACAGGGAAGAAAAAAGGAACACAGCAGCCCTTTGACTTGTGAAAACTGCAGCCAATCGTGATGGGGTAAAAGAAGGTTATGGGAGCAATTGAGGAGGAAAAGAGTTAAAGTCTCCTTATCTTACTTCATCTTGAAAACTCAGGAAAATATGATGGAAGCTGGCTACAAAGAACATAAAACCTGGAAATAAATGTTTCCAGGTTTAAATGTTTAATAAATAAATGTTGTAAATATTGTTCCATTTCACTTTGTATCCAGGTATTTTGTGTGTTGGGGTAAACTGCCTTTTTTCCAAATAGATAATATTTTTTTTAGTATTTAGAATAATTAGAATAATTAGTCATTAAAACATTCCAATCAACATACACAAAAAACTTCCAAAACAAAACACGCATCAGAAAAAAAAAAATCCCAAACAAACAACCAAAAGAAACCCCAAAACCAAACAAAAAACCTGCCAAATCCAAAACCTCTGCCATCATCCCTGTTGGCTGATCATGTATTTTAAATAATAATCACAAGCATGAGATTTGATAAAGAACTAGAATGAAGACATCCGAATCTTATTGTTGTCCTTCCCTTTTCTGCTCCATTCCCAAAACGTTTAAATCCTATTTTTCATTCAGCTGGGACTTGCAATAGTCATTACCCCATAGGAAGTAATTCACCAGACAAAGCATTAAACAGAGGTAACGGCAGCCCCACCGGGTCTTTTTGGTCAATAATCTTTAAAAATTTCAAATTACCACGTTTGGGGACCTCAGGTACTTCAGGTGAGCTGTGAAAACCCTGTCTTTATCCACAGAAATATTTTTAAAAAGAAAGAATAGCAAGGAATTTATGGAGTAAAACTGATACATTTGGTATCATACACAATCTTATTTCCACAAAAATGTTTTGAGGGCTTAAAATATCCAATCAAAAATGCTGCTGCTGCTTTATTTCTACTTTACAAAATATTTAAATATTAACAGCAATTTGAATCTCTGCTGCGAATTTCAGGATGGAATAAAAATAAGGTTGTTCTATTTATTTAATTACAGGGCCAGCAGCTTCTAACAGACAGAAAATCAAGTCCAAAGAGTAAAATATAAATGGGTTCACTCAGGATATTTCAGTGATTTCTTTCTTAATTATTTTTTTTTTTCCCCATCTTCCCTCAGGCAAATGTAACACCAGCAGAACACTTGTCCTGGTGGGATTTCAGCCACCTCCCCAGCTGGCTCCTTGGAAAAGCATCTGCTGTCCTACAACAGGAATGGAAGGTTTGTGCAAGGCAAGGGAATGGAAGCTGGTGAATGATGGGGATGTGGAGCAGAGGAAGAGTGATGTCACTGTGTCATTTATGCTCAAAAGACTGAAATCCTGCAGGAATTGGTGCAAAAAAGGAGCACAGAGATAAGCCAGGGCAAGGAATGCTTTAATGAGACAACATCCACCAAGTCTGGCAGTCCAGCCTTAGAGAGAAGAGTCTCCATCTACTTAGAGAGTAGTTATTCCTGTTTGTAAATACACCCAGTGAGGAGAAAAGGGTTTGTCAGTTAAAGAAAGAGGAAAAAAATTAATATAAATTAGTCAGGAATACACTTAGTCTGAAATTAGATGACAGCCTCTGCCCTTTATTGGGGAAAGGTTACAGAACAGAGTCCCAAGAGGAGACAAATTCTAATTAGTCTTCAAATGGCACTTGAGCACTTCATGGAAGGTTTTCCATGGCATGGATATCTCCTACAGCAGAGGCCTGAACCCATGACCCAGCAGATCCCATTCTCTCCTTGGAGTTTCTTCCCATTAATTGGCACGTACCACCAAAACCTGACCCTTCCTCACGCTTTTAGTGCCTTAGATTCAATTTCATGCCCAAATTCCGTATTTGGGGAGCTTAATATAGGTTTTAATGTTTTAGGCCCTTTTATATGAAATTGTTTGAAAGCACCCAAATGAAATGTGGCACCCTGCTGCAGCTCCTGATTGCACACATCCTGTTACGGCCCTTTATCTGAACGTTATTTAATGAGTGTCCCTGGAGGGATTAGCATGTCAGCGTGTGGATATTGATTTCCTAATCCAGTCCATCAAAGCTGTTATGATCTGGCGACAGCACAAGAAGCAGGAGTTCAAGGTTCTTCACACAGCTCCCACAGTATGTTCTCAAGCCTCTTGATGTGAGAATTAGCTCACTCCTGAAGTCCAATTAATCTGATGAAACTGTCAACAAAGATGTCATTTCTCGGCACATTTTTGGGGATGTGGACACCTGTCTAAAAGAGAGGATGAGATCATCAGCTCATTAGCATTTTCCAGCAGATGGCAAAAAGCTGCATTTCATATCGTTTTGGGCTGCTCCACAGTTTGCAGCCAGACTTCTGAGCTGTGGGACAATAAAGTTGGAGTTTTAAATCGGAGTCACTGGTAGGCACATATGTAGACACTAACAGGATCCTGTAATCAGGATTACAGCACGGACAAGAAGAGCTTGCAATCTCAATCCAGACATTTCAATAAATAAATCAACAAATTGGAGAAAAAAAATATAGATCAGAACTGGGGGAGGGAGATTATCTAAACAAGGGCTTTTCCCGAGTAAATTCATATTTCATCCAATATTCCTTCCCCTGGAATATTCCAATGTGGGATGTTTCAGTTTTCTGCAGAGCCATGATCCCATCCTTTCAAGGACTATGGCCAAGAGCTCTGCCTGGTGCCACAGAGGACACTTGGATGACACACAGCTCTTCCTGGAGGCGTGGGAAGCTCCACGCTCCCTGTGCCATCACCAGGAGCAGGAATCACTCTGACAGTCCCTGTAGGCACGAGGCACAACTGCTGCTCCTCAGCTGCCCTGCTGAGGTCTCAGCCCCATTCCTACTGCTCTCACAGGAAAGCTGTTTAACAAAACTGGAGCAAAATCAGATTCTAACAAGTTTCCAGCTGGGCTAAAATATGGCAAAAAGAGAACTTGTGAGTGCACAGCCTAGTCAGGATTATTGCAGGAATACCCAATAGTAGAGTTTTCTCGGCATCTAGAGAAATTGCTGTCAGATAAAAGGAATATTTTTGAAGGCTTGATGAGGGCCCCCCTTTTTTCCTTAACCACACAACTCTCCCTACACAGCCCCTATATTGCTTCGGCTGCTCAGACGTGTCACAGCACAAATTGGCATCCTTCCTATTTTTGATATTGTCTAATTCCCTGGGTCATTAGTTATGTAATCATAATCATTTTTCTGCTGGGCTGATTGGTGTGATCTATCTCATCTCCTTTTCTCATCTCACCTCTTTAGTAGTGTTGGAGCATGAATGGGAACATCCAAGTCCCTCAGGGCACCATCTGGTGCTACCCCAAGCAGGGAGGGCTAAATGAATGACATACTGTACAGTACTTCCTACTCATTAGTTACTGATTCCTTGTGGTGCTGGGGCTTTTTAATTCATTCCATTACGGATTCTTTAGCTAATTTGTTCATTTCTATCCCCTTTTCTTTCTGCCCACATCTAAAGGCTTCACAAAGTGGGGAGAAAAGCCTAAAGGGTGAGAAAGTGCTGTGCTGGAGGGAGTGAAAATATGAGCACAGGAACAAAGGAGAGTGTAGGAGATCGGTGTTCAAACTATGAACAGGGAAAAAAACCCATGGAAAATACTCCCAGGCATCACAAAGTAACAGGGATTGAACATTCAAGTGAATTTATCCACAGGCTGTGAGTCACCTGCCCGTGGGTAAACGCTCACAGCCCGGTAACACAACAGATGAATCTTTTATATGTAAATAACACCAACTCGAAAAGCTCACACCCCCTTTCCCAACAGGATTAAAATCCAGCCTGTACTGACGCAGAAACAATCAGGAAATGCCTTCTGAAGTTGTGATTACGTGTGTGCACCATCCATCGTGTACCTGCTCTGCTCCAGGAGGCACTGCCCAAGGATACAGGAGCCCAGCATTTGCATTTCCCCCTGCTTTATGTTCATCTCCCTAAAACAGATTGCTTCTTTTTATTGTGCTGTGTAGCACCATAAATGTAGATGGCCTTTGAAAGCCAAATATCACTCTTGCTAAGTAATTGTCAATTAAATTCGGTATTAATTATTCTTAATAGCCCAATCTCATGCGCTGTTTTCCATGTGTCTCATTTTTGCACGATTCTAATGCCAGAGCAGATGAATTCCAGTTTGGAGGTTTACTTAAACACCGTATTTAATGGAATCATTGTATTGTTGGGTGAATGCGTAAAGCTCCGGAATGAAATGGCAAGAACTGGTTACAAAATCTCCCAGGCAATGCAGGCACATTCAGCTCTTGTAAGTAAACATCAAATGATGACAGAAAATGCAATAACTTCATAATCAATCCAGGCTATAATTATATTGCCAGTCAAAGCCTTTGTTTTTTTAATGCATATTGTTGGGAGACATGGCTTCCCATCCCCATTAAAACAGAAAAATGTCAAGAACTCCATTTCTACATGAATTTCCAGTCTCCACCATGGGACAACCTGCTTGGAAGGATGGAGAAGTGGTGCAGGGTGCCCTGAAGCTGTGTCCCATGGCAGGACCAAGGGTTGCCCACGAAGGGCTGGAGCAGCCAAACCTCCAGGAGATCACTCCATCCTTCCATGGGCTGTTGGATATTCCCTCTGTCCATGCCTGAGGGCAAGAGGCTCATCTGGCCCCTCCCCACTGATGGGAACAGGCTGCAAACCCATCTGAGAGCAGCAATAAACAAAGCCTCAGGTGTTTCCCCCATCGAGGTGGAATCTGGTGAAGCTCAGGGGCTCTTTCACACGGGTGGGTTTTATCCTGGCCTCCAGGATGGATGTGCTGGCACATTCCTCTCCAGCCTTTTGCACGCCTTGCTGACAACCCTTCTGCGCAGGAGGCAGCTCCCAGCAGACTTCCAGCTCTGCCTCAGCAGTTCTGTGCTCACAAATACCTGGTGCCTCATTAGGCAGGAGGCAGGAAGAGGCGGAAAGGGAAAAACAAAGGTGACAGCCCACCTCTGCTCCCAGTCCTGACCAGCTGCTGCTGAGGGTTTGTGCTGGGACAGGGTTTGAGCTGCTGCTCTTGGTCTACAGATTGCATTTTTAAAATCTGGTGGTTTAGAGTTTGCCCTTGTTACAGCACAGGGGGACCTCCTGCACAAACAGGGGGCCAAAGACACCCCCAGTCAATCTGTCACTTCCTCAGTGAAATGAAAGGAGACATGAAGCAGTGCTACAGCTCCATGAAATCCCAGGGAATAATGGCAGCTCCCTGAAACGGGGGGAGTATTTCTCACATAACAGTCTCGTACTGAGGAGCAAAACAGGACATAGGGTAAAATTCATAACAAACAAATTTAAAAGGATCCTCAGTTCAGAGACTGTAAGAGGCATTCTTCAAATGCCTTACAGCCATTCATTCTTCCTTATATCCATGTGAATGTTCCCCCTTGGCCTTTTGTTTTCATTTTCGCTTTCTAAGCCTCTGTGCCATTCCAGAAGCTGTTTCCCCCCTCTCCCTGTCCCTTCCCTCCCAGCCCTTCTCATTCTACCTCTGCAAGACCCTTTCTCCTGTGTGATTTGGCATTCGTCCTCTGCTCCTTCTAAATTCTGTTTTGCTTCTTAAACCTTTTCATATCTTTCCCCCTGGCCTGATTCCCCTTTTCCATGAAACCAGACTTTATTTTTTTTCCCCCACCCTTAAAAAGAGCATTTTATCCTGGCCAAACTCAGGCCTTGCCATGTTCTCATTTACAAATGTCACTGCAGCAGGGCTGAAATCCTGCTTGGGCTCTGGGAGCTGCGCTGGCACAGAACAAAGGCATCGCAGTGCCTCGCACACCACGGCGTTGTTTTCCCTCATTCCTGCTCCAGTAACAGCTTGCAATGACATTTTAGCAAAAGTCACGCTCTTTTTACAGCTCCTCCCCCTGCTTACAGCAGGAATTCTGAGTCCATTCAGGAGAAGCCATGAAAGACTGACCCAAAGCAGCATAAAAGGGGACAGAGCCCCTCGTTCCTGTCTGGCCCTCTTGATTTCAGTGCACCCCAATAGCTGAGAGGTTTTTCCCCTTCATCAAATGTTTAATTGTAATCTTTAATTCAGCTCATTAACTCCAACAGGGGGAGAGTTCTGTGAGGACCCCAGAAGGGTCAGAGTTAACCTTGTTATCACCAGGACCAACAGCTGCTCATTTCTGACATAAATGGTATAAAATCTTATTCAGCAAGAGGTTATGCAAAGAAATTGGTGATTTAATGTGTAAGACATCACCAAATAAACCCCGTTTTAGGCCTCACTGCCAGACCCCTCCTCAACACCAGCCTCCCTCCTTGGTGCCCTCCAAACCTCCTGGCCATCCTCAGCAGCTTTGGACTCACAAAGTTGAGAGACTTCTTGGTGACGTTGCCTCTTTGGCTTATTTGTATTTATCCACTCAGAAAATAACACAAAAATAGGAAATTAAATCTCACAGATTAATAATTAAATCTAATTTAATCAGTGGATGCTTTGAGAACCTGCTGCAGCCGCTCAGCGTTTGCTTTCCCTCACTGCCTGCGGAGAGGAGCTCCGTGAGCACATTCCCTGCCGATGGGCCAATCCCCCGAGGGATGCTGAGGAGCAGCCCCTCTTCTCCTGCGAGTGACAGCCAGGGACAGCCCAGTGCCACCGCTGAGGGTCACCCAAGGCCACTGCTCTGACACAAAGGGACACTGAGGAGCCTGGCAGTGGCTGCATGGAGACACCGGGGCCATCAGGAAGTCCTTGAGTGAGCAGCAAGAGTCTCCCAGCCCTGGCTCCAACAGGGAATTGAGTCAGTGGAAAAAAGCCTCCCACTGGCTGCACTGGCACCTTGGTTACTCCATAAAAAGAAACAATTCCCCTCAAAATCCTGGGAGAATTACATAATGTTGTCTCATCTCAAAGGGAATTCCAGCAGCACCCATATGGTTTGTGGGGCAAAAAGTCTCCTTTAGCCTCAGCAATTCCTCTGATTTTCCTTCTAAAAACCAAAAGTGGCAGAATCACAGAATGATTTGGATTCGAAGAGGTTTTAAAGCTCGTCTAAACCCAACCCCCTACCATGGCAGGGACACCTTCCACTGGACCAGGTTGCTCCAAGCCCACCCAATAATTGAACACCCAATTCACTGAGCAGAATGGGAAGGTTTCTGGAGCCAGGTAAAGCCCTGGAAGGGTGATCAGGTGGGGTTCTGCAACAATGGGAGCATCCCAAGCTTCCTCTGACCCTCACCCCCCAAGCTGCTACTGCAGCCACCAGCCCTATTTCATCTCATTTAATTTTAAGCCAATACCAAAAGATCAGAGCCTGTTTGGTTCAGGCTGCTGGTATAAACCTCTGTCATTCCTCTAAACCCCCTTAAAAGTCCTTCCAAGGTGGAGATTAGCAGAAAGAAAATAGTGAAATTAAGCAGGCAGGCAATTTTTCCAAGCATGAATGCAGGAACTGAGGAGGAAGGAGGATTTTCTGTCTCCAGCACAGGCAGATTCTCCCTCAGGAGGAGCCAAACCTGCTGCCAGCTCTGCTCTGCTTGGAAGATAAAAGTGATTTCCAGCAGGAAGAAAAGAATCTTGTTTGGGGCTTCAGGTATAAATTAGTATTTCTGGGCTAAAACTGATTACCCTGTGGTTCTGCAAGGTTTCTCACTGCAAGAGACCTTGTCAAAGAAGAATATTAGAAAAATATTAGAAGAATACTCCCAAATTCGTACCTGAGTGGACAAAGAGCAACCGGTGTAATTGCACTTGCAGGAGATCTGATGTGAGACCCCCAGGGAGGCCATTCCTCCCAGCTGCTCTGGTGGGACAGGATGCATTTATTCCATTCCTCATTTCGCAGAATCAGACAATCCTCAAGGCTGGAAAAGCCCTCCAAGACCATCACATTCAACCATTAACCCAGCACTGCCAAATGCCTCACCAAACCACATCCCCAAGCACCTTTTCTGAACCCTTCCATGGACTGGGATTCCACAACTTCCCTGGGCAGCCTGGGTGTTGTTAAATAACCCTGCATTTCTGCTTTGTGTGCTGAGAAGTAGGTAAAATGTTTAGTAACCCCCTAAAACTAACAGCTAAATTAAAAAAAAAAAAAAAAGGTAGATTCTGTGAAATATTTGAAGCTTCTCCAAAAAGCCAAATTTGTCCCAGTTTACCTGACAACATTGCTCACACAGGACCTGCAAGGCTGTGGATACAATTTTCTACAACGCACTCAAGTTAATGTTTTGATTGCTTTAGTTTCTACAATGGCACAACAGTCAACAGTGGTTAAATGACCATAATTAAATGCCCTACGTATGAAAGAGCTGAAATGATTTATCAGCCAAAAGCCACTAAGTGCTTGATCACTTCACCAGATCATTAATCTGCCTTCCAGGAATGTACCTGGCACTTCTAGAGTCAATTATATTAATTTTAAGTGACTGGAAGTCAGTAGATATACACAAGATCAGATCAATATTGGCCATAACTCAGTTTATATATTCCATCAGATATTTAGTGGGGGTTTAAGAAGACAATTCTCTTTTTATTAAGGCAAATTAATAAATAATTTAGTGCGCAAATAGCTCAGAGAACGACCAGTGTGAAAGGGGAAATGCTTTCTATTGGCAGCTGCCAAGCTCTCCCGACATTTAGAGCTTTAAAATGGTGAGAGATAAGCTGGGTTTGGCTTAAATTCTCCTGTGCTTCCTGAACACATGGGGTTGGATTGAAGGCAGCAGTGCCTTTGCCTTCTTTTTTGGCTGAAGTTTTTGCCAGGGTGGCTACAAATGCCTACTGGAGCATTTTTTGGATAAAATATATGGTCCTAAAAATACCCACATACACTTGGAGGATGTCAAAACCATCCTGAGTGTTAAGCACGTGGAAACACATCCTCAGCAACAGCAGCCTGTAATCTAAATTGAGAAGCAAAACAAGTATGAGCTCTCTTAGTTATGATTTTCCTGTAAAAACTCCTTGTTTTACAGACCCTCTGGGATGACTTGAGCTTCCAAGAGGCTTTGTCTCATCAGCTCCTCTCGCTCAGCTCGGAGAAATATTGCAGAAAGTTGGGCACACGCAGGTCTAGGGCTTCCAAATCTCTTTTATCCTTTTAAATCCCCCATGCCTGCTGGCTCTGTAGCAGCTCAGATGGTGAGAAGCAGGCAGATGTTCGGGAAACTTTATTGGGAAAACCAGTTCAGGGAGGAATCAGAGCAAGTGGCTGAGCTCCTCTCCATGACGCCTCCTAATGAGTTTTTCAATGTTGTGTGTTGGACAAGAAGTTCTCCCTCAGCCTGCGGTCTTTGATTTCCCATTTCAGAGGACTGGAGTCCTTTATTTACACACTCTGGCCGTGGAGCAAGGGGATTTATCTTTATTTGCACATCACTCTTTTGCTGGGAATAGCAAAGAACTTCTCAGCACACAGCCTTGGCCTGGGTCAGCCTGGGATTTCCCTCATCACGGAGCTCAAGCATTCCTTGTTTGCTTCCAAGGGCTTCTTTTACTGCCCATCTTGCCTGGAGCTCCTTAAGATCTCTCCTTTTGATTGGGAACACTTCTTCTTTCATGAACTGAGCAGAGAACAGGAGCCACTTCCCTCTCTTTCCTCCTTCAACAGAAAACTACAGCCAAGACCAGACAGCCAGAGCGAGATCATGAAGGGTTTTTGGGGCAGTCTGGAATGACTTGGTTCATCTCCCTGTTACTGCCCACAGGGAAACACAGAGGTCTCGTTGCATCCTTGGAGGTAGTGCCTTCTCCTAATCCTCCTTGGCTCACTCCTTTCTACTTCCAAGAAGGAAACTGCTCTGGTACAAGTGAGCCAGACATCCCAACCTCATTAGAGAGCTTTGTGGCCCCTTAGCAAACACAGCTGCACCACAAAGAGCATTTTTAAGTAAGCCAGTAGAAAAACACAGGCACTAATAAAATAAAATGTGACTATCAGGGACACTTGGTTATGTTATTTGCATATAAATTCTAGCAATGTGTTACTTATATATTTTTTAAATGCTCAGTTTCGTGAAAATCCTCCCCAGACTTCAATGCCTGGGGAACGTTGCCTTTTGACTCCTGGCAAAGAACAAAAATTAATTACCTGTTTAGTATTCTGGGTTTGCCTTAGCAAAATGAGCAGCCAGCTTCGCAGAGGGCCAAAATTCAAACAGAAACCCAATTCATGCGCAAGAGATCAGCCTTAAAACTTGGATAGGGCCCATACTGTCACCAGGGCTTCTGTCAGCCACGGGGTGATCCCTGCACAATGCAGGGCAAACACCCTTGGAGGCAGCAGGGAGAGCTCTTTGCTGGGATACTCTGCGTGGGGAAGGACCCTGGAACCCGTCCTACAGCACATCCTCCTGGTAAAGCACCCAGCTTCCCGTGGTCTTCCCAAAATAGGTCCTGAGTGCCGTGTGCCAAAGAGCAGCTGACTGGCAGTTTTATAATGGCCTGTATGGAAACCACACAGCTGGGTGACAGAGCAGGAAAATCCCAGGAGAAAACATCAGGAAATTGTGATGGTGTCCCACCAGATACAGGGAGCGTTCCTTATTCTATGTAACACTCCCGCCTCCCAGCCCAACTGTGCTTCTATAAATGGGTTTTTTTAATAAATGCCAATTTCTTTATGGCGGGATTTCACTGCCCTGTGCTCAAAGCACAAGGAATCTTTGCAATATTTTCACATCCCAGTTTTGCACTGTCTCTAGAACACAGCCTGAGCCTCTGGTAGCCGTGGAGACGTGGGGCCTGGCTGTGAGTTGTTCAACTTTAACTGGTGGTTCCCAAGGTCCAGAGGGAAGCCAGACACAGAAACCACTCCGAAACTTCACCCCTCAAGCCTGGTGCCTTGCTCAAACAGCTCAGGAAGACAAAAGACATTAAAAACCAGATAAAGCCAAAGCTACAGCTTGTTCAATCCCTGCCATGGGCAGGGACCCTTTCCACTATCCCAGGTTGCTCCAAGCCCTGCCCAGCCTGGCCTTGGACACTTCCATTCCTACTCTGAAAGCAGAAATTGAAGTAGAAAAAGCCAAACCAAACACCAACAACCGAAAAAAACCCCAAAACACCCAAACGAGAAATCAGCAGCACATAAAAAGATGGAGATATGAATTAGGAAATATGGGTGAGTTGCTGAGGATAATTTGCTCGCAATGTTTTAGGCAACTGGAAACGGTGGAAACGAAATGGCAGATTAAAACAGTTACTAAAACAAGTAAGTGAAAATGTGGGAACTCGTGTTGGTTTCCATAAATGCTTGCTCTGATTCCCGTTTCAAAGTTGGAAATACTGGGGCATGAGCCATCAGGCAATTCAAAAAAAGCAGTAGAAAAGTAGATTTAGAAAGTCAAATAATCCTTTTAGTTTGTACTTAAAAATCACTTTTAATGGAAATAAAATGTAAAATACATAATATAATAGTAGTAGCATTTAATTACCCACCTTAATCAACTTGAATAATTAAATAATGCAGTTCCTATTTAAATGCAGCACTTTGTGTGCTGAAATACATAACAAAATTAAAGAGAAAGGCTGTTTGAATCTCAGGGCTGAAAACATTAATCCTGAGACCTACTTTAGTAGCTACTGCAACTGCAATTCCAATGTATTGATTAATTGGATTTCTATGCGGGGAAATTGCTATGAATTTTCACATCATGCCAGGATGCAGGAAAAATGGGAAGCAATTGTCCTCTTCATTTCCCTGATCTTTATTAGGAAATGTTACTCTGAGCTAGTTCATTGTTACTATCACTGCAGCCACACTGGAATTTGTTGCTGGGTGATGTAAAACACAATCTAATGAGAGGATTATAGCAATTGCAAATATTCCTTTAAATTATCCACCATTACTCATCTGAAACTGCTCCAGAGCCTCAGAGCCTGCACGCCTAAAGCCAGGTTCCCACAACCTACAGAAGGTACCACAGCCAAAAATATCTGATTACTGAAGGTATTAAACCCTCCCAGGTTGTGTTTAGCAGCAGGATGGCTCAGTGGCCAGCAGCAATTATTAAATCAATCTAACACTCTGTTTATCCGTTATTTTGACTAGGAAAGTCTTTGGGGTATCTGCTTTTTGGGTGTCCTTGTCCAGGCTGGAAGGGACCTTCTCCAGCAGCTCCCACAGCTCAAAGTTGCCAAATTGCATCACCAGGCAATTCCTGGTGTAACAAGTGCTGTGAGTAAAGCTGGGAGACCTCAACCTCTAATTAGATCTATAGAAGTCAAATCTGGGCAAGATCCCTAGAAAATCTAAGGAAAACTCCATCAGTGTACTATGGCATTAGTTTTCCATGTTGTTATTTTTAGCAGCTGCAGCCCACATGGAAGCAAATACGCACAAATGCCTAAATAGGAATTTTCCATGAGGCATTTTCCCTAATCAATGCACTTGTCCTCCTTTATTTTATTAGCTATAGCAGGCAGGAAAACCAGCTTTGGGCAATTGGAGAGTTGAGGGGCTGATGAGCATTCCATGGAAAAGGGAAATCTTCCGGAGGGTTGTAGACCACAGGTGAAATGAACAGTCCAAACTTTAAAGACTTTTCATGCCAAACACGTGGGATCTCTGGGGTATGGAGAGATGCCAAGGGGAGCAAACCATCAAATTAATTCTTTTCTTTCTCCTTACATTCTCACCTTCATCTTCTTAATGAACCTTTCCCCAGGAAAATCACAGTTGTCTGACTTAGTCTCCCTCACCCACCAAGGTTTCTCCACTGTCACAAAGAGAAACCTCTTAAACAAACTACAGCAGGCCCTGCTGTGTAATATTCCTGTGGCTAGTTCAGATGTTTGGCTTTTATTTCTCTTTATATTCCATTAAACATCATAGCAGAGCTCACTCACAGAAACGTGGTTTGAAAAGGATGAGCCTTTCCCTGCCAGCTCCCCACCTGATTTCTTTACCTCTGTGTTTCAGCAGTTCTGTCCTCTGCTGCCTGTGTTTGATGTTCTGCTGTACAAAACCTACAAACCCAGAACACAGAGCCTGTGCTCTCAGAACTGACACAAAATGACTCAGCACTCAGAATTGTTCTTTTCCCTGAACATTCGCCTGACCTTTGGCTCTCTTCCTGAAGAAAATGACACATCCTCCATCAGTATAAAGCGACCTCACGTGACTGAACCCATCACAGCTCTGGCATTTCCACACTGTAACCACAGGATTTCTGATCTGAAGAGGACCCACTGTTCTCTGCGCTCTCATTGAGCAAGTTTTCTGGGTCATGAACTTGCAGTTCCAACATCTTTTGTGTGTTCATCCATCTGTGATGCTGCAGCTGTGCAAGACATCAAAGTTTTGTAGGTTTTAGGATCGCACAAGCTCGAGACCTCAAACAACACTGCAGCTCTAACTCGCATCTCAATACTTTAGATCATTTAAGGACATTCAGTGTTTTATGTCATTAACATGATTGAATATAAATAAGCTTCCTGCTCCCCTTTCTTTCTTGAAAAGAGAAACCACATCTTTTTTGTACTATAGTTGATTTGAAAGCAAAAGGAATGGCATAGTAAAGAAACTCATTTCTAGGGCCAGGGCCCAGGTTTTTAGCACTTTCTGAACATGGCACAGAATATCTGTCCTTTTAGAATGCACTCATCTGAAGGATGCAATTCCTTTAAAACAGGCTTCTTGTGAAAAAATTTAGATTCCATTTTGGTGACAGCCAAATGACAGGCTTTAAAAAAGGAGAAAACGTCCCTGTAAGAAAACACTGGGTTTGTGACACCAACTTTGCTTTAAAGCAAAGCCACCACTGTAAGGATCCTAAGCCAGGCTCAGAGTCAGGTGTAGAGATTTGCCGTGTCTGGCTTTTGATCTTTGCCACAGGCTTGAGCAGCCAAGAATTTCACAAGTCTTTATCTGCTAAGAACCTTGTGTTTCCTGGTGATAGCACAGAGGAAGAACCACTTGGATCACACAGAATTGCTCAGGACTCCCCTTTCAAGGAGGGGGGCAGAGGATGCCAGGGCAGTTCTGTCACGCTGGGAAAGCCTCTGGTGAAAACAGACAGGCTTAATTTAAACAACAGAGCTTATGGCACATACAAACAGAGATAAAAGAGGCTCCAAATGCTTCAGTATCAATTTCTTAGCTGGGAAAAGGATGTGGACTGGTGAAAAACCTCAAAGTGGACTTGCCTGGGGCCCTGCTCAGAGCTGAGAGCACAGAAGGGCTCAGGACAAGGCTCTACCTCAGCCTGTGTTCCCAACAAATAATTCACCTGCAAGAGAACTCTCAGTGAGATTAATTGATTCATCCAAACAATTCTTGATTAGTGCAGGCAGAATCCTGCCCACAGTATTTCTGGCAGCTCCCTCAGCACTGTGGTGCTACAGAATCCTGCAGGTGCCTCTGTGCTGTCCTTTACAAACCTCTCCTGGATTTCCTGGGAGGCTTCCAGAGCTGGAGGTGTCTGGAGATTTCCACACTCACCACAAAATGTTGCTACAACAAGTTACACACAGCTCCAGCCACATGATGAAAACCAAACCCTTGTCCTGACAACTTTGTTCCCATCTCTCTTTCCTCTTGGTTGGACTCCATGATCCTGGACATATTTTCCAGCATTAAGGATTCTGTGATTCCATGATTCTTGGGCGGAGGGGAAAACACAGATCACCAGCACATAGCTGGTGATTTTTGCACTTATCCAGAGTGGTTCATATTTAGCTGTTTGTGTTTGTATTTATTCCTGAATGTTTGCATTTAACTGTTTGTATTTATTCTTAAATGTTTATATTTAACGATTTCTATTTATTCTTAAATGTTTATATTTAATGATTTCTATTTATTCTTAAATGTTTATATTTAATGATTTCTATTTATTCTTAAATGTTTATATTTAACGATTTCTATTTATTCTTAAATGTTTATATTTAACTATTTGTATTTATTCTTAAATGCTTATATTTAACTGTTTGTATTTGTATTTATTCCTAAATATTTATATTTAGCTGTTTGTACTTGCAGGGGCAGGGCTGGAGCTCGAGTGGTGTTTGGGATCAGCCCTCCCCTGGCACGGAGCACCAAAGCCAGGGCACTTCTCCCACTCATCTTTCCTCGACACATTCCCCATTTACAAACCCCGAAAAATCCTCTTTTCTCCCAGGATTTCTTTCTCTCGGAGCTGCTCCCTGCCCTGCTCAGAG
>VZRV01010550.1:0-144966 GCA_013398115.1 Falcunculus frontatus
AACCTGTAAGTATTACACTCAAAACAGGGGCTACACCGGTAAGGCAGAAACGATACCCTCCGAAATTAGAAAGCCATAAAGGATTAGTACCTGCGATTGAAACCCCGCCACGAGCCCGGTGACCGAGTCTCGGCCCTTTCAGTTCGGCTGAGCTCCGTCATTGTTTGGTCCGGCTGCTCTCTTCCATTCCATAATAAAAGAAGTCGGGGAGCTAGGTCACAGCGTACAGCAACTATTATCTGCTGTGTTTGTTCTCTGTCTTTTCTGAAAAGGAACACTGAGAAATCTAAATAGACAGTTTCAGCTGGAACTGTAAGGTAGAGCGAGATTTATGTCTCTCTGTAATTAAAACTGGGGCCACCTTTAAACCAATAATGAAAATGTTCCTCTTGCAACGTCCTAACGTCCCGAGTCATTCGAAAACTGCAACACAGCAGTATAACAGATGCTGAGAGGGCTTAAAATAATGAAACACTTCTGGTTTGATGATATAAAGGACACGTTTACCATTAGGTGTTTGTCACTGAATGTATTCCTAGCAGATTCAGTCGAGTGAAATTCATTTTTCAAAGAACTACAAGTCCTGCAGTGGAGTCCCAGCAGAAAGTTGAGAAAAGCAGAGAGAAGAGAAACAACACTGGAAATCTACATGACCTATGCCTTATGCCCATTTTACCGATTTGATCTGATACGAAAGGTCTGGCAACAAAGAAGGGCTGGGAACAACCTCAGTGGGGGCCCTCACGTGAGCACGTGTGTTTACTTGTCCAGGTTTATTCATAATGTACTTGAGAACTGAACTAGGGTCACCTAGTCGCTGCCAGGAGTTGGTAACAAATGATCTATACAAATACTGAGAGCCTGCCTGGTCAAATGGGATAAAGGTTTGTTGTTTTACAGGAGGTTTATTCCTATCAATAGTGTGACTGAATAAACAATACGTAGCTTAGAAAACTTGGGATGGTCAATAACCTTTGTTGCTGCAAAGGAGAGAAACAAAGCTGTAGAAACTGCGCTAATTACTCCTCTTATATCCCAGAGCACTTCAGAAGACTGCATGATGGAAGGCAAAAACCAGAAGTTTCTGTCCCACTAAGCTCACCAGCACACAGCCAAAGGTCTAAGTATCAATGAATAGGCACAAGGAGACAAGAAAAGGGTGAGAAATGCACTTACACCAGAAAATTATACCAAGATCTGTCACAAAAGTTACATGGCCCTGGAAACATTTTCGTCTTCACAATGTGCAGAGTAAGACATTCCTCTATTAGGCGTTGGAGAGAAACAGAAAGAGTGAAACTTAGAGTGAGAAACAGAAAAATAGAGTTAGAGAGAAATAGAAAAAGAGAAACTAGAGTACTTTGGTGTTTTGGAGCTTGGTACGTTGAAACTAGGGTACTTGGGTATTTTGGAACCTGGTTTTCTGGTATTCTGAAACTGGATTATCTGGGTATTTCTGAACTTGGCATTCTACTATTTTGAAACTGGTATTTTGAAACCTGGTTTTCTGATATTTTTAAATTCGTTTTTCTATTATTTTGAAACTAGGGCATTCTGGTATTTTTGCCGCTCCGCATTTTCTCCTTCCGGTAGGATGCGGGTGCCGGTGCCTTGCAGAGGCGAGAATAGCGGCTTTCGATTCGGCACGAAACCTGCCCGAAAAAAACAGGACGCCGAGAGCCGGCAGCAAATCCTTAGCGTTTCTGCTCGCAGCTGTTCTCCTGCTGCTTTTCCTCACGGGGGCTTTTCTGCCAAGGTCATTCCTGTATGCTTTCATCTTGGCGTAGTTTCCGTGGAAAACTCTCAGGACACGTCTCAAATGATGTTTTACCGTTACGTTTACAAAGGCTGCATTCGGGAGGGGCGGTTGCTGGCTAAGGTCCCTCTCTGCACAGGGGCTAAGGACCCGTTCGCTCCCCTCGCGGGACTGCCGCTCTCGGCGGCGGAGGACGGACCGGTCGCTCGCGGCCCGGGACTACGACTCCCGGCGGGCCCTGCCGGCGGCGCAGCGGCCGACGCAGCGGCCGACGCGGCGTATGAGTGGTTGGCGGGCCGGGGCGGACGCGCGGGGCCGTGCGCCGGGGCTAGCGGGATGTGCGCGCGGAGCTCCCGGCGCCTCTCCCGCGCGGGACGGAGCCGCGGGAGCGACGCTGGAGGGGTGAAGCCTCCGTCTGGCCGCCCGCATGGAGCTGAGCAGCGCGGAAGGGGCGTCCACCCGGTTCCTCGGCCTTACTCAGCGGTACCGGAGGCGGGGGCTGAGCTCGGGCGGGGCGGGGCGGGGCGTGCTGCCGACCGGCGATGGCGGAGAGGAAGGCGCTGCTTTGCCTCCGCCGACCGGGGGCTGGAGGGGCCGCCGGGGCGAGCGGCGCTGGAGGCTCTCGCGGTTTGGGGCTGGCCCTCGGGCTAGCGGAGCAGCAGGAGCCCCCGAACCGCAGCCGTCTCCGTCGGGGGCTGCTGCAGGTGGTGTGGGCGGAGTCGGACGAGCGTGTTCGGAGTCGGTTTCGCAGCGTATTCAGCGTTGCTCTCGTGCGAGCAGATAGCCCTGGGATATAGCTGCAATTACGCTATTGCTGACTGCTTTTGTACCTGTGACTCTTTCTTAAATGAAAAGAGATTGACCGATACTGGCAAGTAAACAGAGAGATGGTAAGGAGAATGGCAAGCCGGAGGGGCATGCGGGCTATGTCCTTCTGATCGCACGGGTGCGATCTGCGAACTCCATCCCTTCTGCCACTACCCTCCCGAGTCCGAGTAAAGTGCTTTCCAGTGTCGAACTTGTAAAAGACAAAACTTGTGATTTGGCGCTGGGATCCTAACGACGTCTAGATTTAGATTAGCAAATGCGTTTCGTCGCGCTTTATTGTTCACCTTTCGGGACTGTTTTGTAGGAGCTTCTGTTGAAACGGGAGGAAGCTGGTCCTCTCTCCTCTTCGTCGTTACTTTTCGTTTATACGACTGCACCCGTGTTTCCAGACAAATGGGAAAGGGAGGCGGAGTGTACTGTAGGTGCTGTACGAATGCACGTAAGCTGGCTGGCTTTATTCGTGTGAATAAAGGTGCATCCGTATTTAAATACTTCACAACGTAAGTAAATTTTAAATTTTTAAGCCCGACTAATCTGAGGCACCGATGAACTAACCTCTTCGGTGCTGGCAGTTCGTCTTAATAGGATGAAAACGACTCTAAAAGTGTCATAACCGGAGCAGCCGTTTTTCTTATATAGATCGGGACTGAGGAAGGATGTAATTCAATGAAGAAAATTAATATGAACCGTTGATTTTAATGACGGCGTGTTTTTTAAATTAGCGGATGTGATACGTCAGAGAGTTGAGTGCAAATCTTGGTGGTCACCGAGAAGGGAGAGCCGAAGAGGTACACGGGCAAGAATTCGTTAGGGAGTATACGCGCTCGGGCGAATAGCGTGATAATGCGAATCTTACCCGTGCCTAAATTGAAGCTGAGCTGCCTAATTTCCGTGATGTTGTCTCTGTAGCGTTTACGTCGGTGTGAGATTCTGCTTTAGTTACTAGATACGAAGCGGATGATGTGCGATACGAAGTAGTTAGGTTGAGAAGAAGCAGAGATTAGCTCTTGGGTATAATTCTGAATTTTAAAAGGACCGCCAGTGTGTTTGAAAGTTAGGTATGTTTCAGGTACTTTGAATTGGGGGACAAACGAATGAGAGTATTAATATCAAAGCAGTCTTGTTTTAATCATTAGCTCAGCTATACTCCTGGTTTTTTAATTAATGAGAGTGGTGTCAGAAAAATGCTTTTGATACCAAAGGGTGTGGTTTGTGGCGAGACAGTATATGTCTTCAAATTATCGGAATGTAGTTTGCGAAGAGGCGGTGCTTAATGTGATACGATTGTATGAGGTTATATGTGGTAATGCAGGTGGATTTTGAATTTCATATTCTAGGCTTACTTTTGTTTGCTATCTTTGTTAAGGTGGTGGAGGGAAGCCTCTGAAATGCTGTTGTTTCCTTATGCTCTTAAAGTACCGGTTTAGTTTCTCGTTGCGTGTAGGCTGAAAAAATCGGTAGCGACATACTAAGCGTGGTCTTATTGAGTTGCATAGTGCGGTTGCCCTATTTGAGGCGTTAAGTTTACATTTCGAACGTGGTTATAAGCCACCGCCCGCTTTGGAGCTCCGATCGCACTGTGCCTAAGTATTTAATTTAATCGTAGCTTTTGCTTCCGGTCGGGACGCGGACGTTTCCTTTGGGAGTCACGTGAAAGCCGGACTGCGACGGCCGCTAGAGATTGTGCGTGCTGTAAGAAGCGTTCCCTGCAGGGACGAGTTTATACGCTATGAACCTCGTTCGTATTTTTTTAATGGCAGGGTATAGCATTGCAGGAAATGTGAGGCTGGTTGACTTGTGTACGCTGATGAAGCATTTCTATTCCAGCTCTGTCTCTGAAGATCTGGGTTGCAGACGCGGAGAGTTTAGCAGAAAGCATTATGGATCTGTGGAGCTTGTAAGTTTGCGTAGCCTGTCCTTCAGTTTATCGGCTTATAATGCAGAGCTCTAATCCTTTTCGTTTCCGAGTGAAAAAAATTTGATCCGCTTTGGAAAATGTGCTTTTTAGGCTGGACCCGAAAGTTAGAAGCTAATACGAAGCGGCTTCTGAAGAGATATGTATCGGACCTGTGATAGGGGATCTTTTTACTACCTTATTTATTAATATTTCATTGTAACACTTCAGGAAGTGTTATATAAATAATGTCTTTACCTCCAGATGGAAACTGAGCTTTTTTTCCTCTTAGAAGCTGAAGATGGCAAAATATTAGGGTAGTATTTAACTCAGTACTTGCAATTATGTAAGTTATAAACTGTACGCGTGCTTGCGTGTGTGTATATACACGTGTATGTAATTTTATACGTACGTGACTTATAGTAGCGGGAGAGGGCTTAAAACTAAATGAACTGGTCAGAATTAGGATTTAGAAAACGGTTCCCTAGGATCTGTCCATTATTCTGCATTTTCTCGAAATTCAGAGATTAAGTTGGCGCTTCATTTCTCTTACATATAAATTTGTTTTCCGCAGTGAAAGTATGTCAGCGGTTAAAACTGTCATTCTGATTACAGGCTCATAATGAAATTACATTAATTTACTGTAGGAAAGCAGAAGTGGGGAGGAGTTAAGAAAATGAACTCCAGCTCTCTTGCTGTGGGAAGAAATCACAAGTTTCCTACTAGCTATAGCTGTAATTTTAAAATTCTTGGGTAGCATATTTACTAACGGGTATGTAAATTGGTGGCCTAGTTGCTGGAGGTCGCGTTGCGGGAACGACGGGCGCATTTCTTTTCTTTCCGTACGTTCCACGTAAAGGATGCGGTGTTTTAATCCAAAACCTCAAGTAAACTGTTTTCTGGTAAGAGGCTCTTTCGTTCCCAGTACTTAGAGTCTTTTGCTGGAAAAAAAAAAAGTTATTTGTCATAACAAATTCACTGTAAGCTCACACGAAGGGTGTTGTTTTTCTTAAAATCCTGCTGGAAGTGTGTGTTTTTTGGAGTACAGATGTTTAAAGGTTCTTGTTGCCCTTTCGAATTTCTAAATGTTTGATACTTAAGTTTTCTTGCTTCATGTTTTCCCCAGTAGCATCTCATTCATGCATCGTTAGAGTTCTTACTGGGTCATTCAAAGTCTTTAGTCAAATTGGTAATAGCTAGACTGATCCCATTTCCGTGGGGAGTCACGATGCCTGGAACAAAGAGAAACGGTAGTAAGCTTTGATTGCTGATCGTATGGCTATTTTTGGAAATAGAACCTCTGTCTTAAACTCTCTTATAGCTTATATCTAGTGATGCCGATGGAGCTATTCAAAGAGCTGGACGGTTCCGTGTGGAAAATGGCTCCTCTGGTGAGGTAAGTGCCCAAAAATACTCATAGAAAGCTGAAAAAATTACTCAGCTTCAGTTATTTTTCACCTACGAAAGATGTATTTGCAGTCAATTACTAAGGAAGAGGACTTTGAAAATCCTGGCATTTTGTTTGGTTTTGGTAACGTTTTTACTCACTTGATCATGTTAGGAGAAAAATACCTCTGAATGACACTTGGCAGTCCCTAGTTCATCACTCTAAATATATGCTGTCCTGGTGGTACTATGATGTTTGAGCTGACCTCTGTGCTTCAAAGGTTGCTCCTTGGTGTGATGAGGTTATAGCTTCATTATTTGGACCCTTTGTTGTCTTTTGGCAGCTGTGCTTATCTTTAAATAAGAGATAAAGACGTTGAGTGGAGTCTCAGAGAGTCATTCCCTTCATCTTTCTTGCCGCTAAAATCGCAGCGTGTCCCTGCAACTGCTCCAGTGACACTTAGGCTTCCACATACCTTCATTTTTTATCTTCCTTTGCAAAACTTTTTAATCTGTAAATGCCATCTTAGTATTGAAAGAAGGAAGACCTCGTATTCTAGAAATACTTGCGGGATCTCGGTAAAGTGCGGATTGAACTACTAGTAACGGCAGACCGATACCGATCGTTCGTTTGCGTCGGCGCTGGCTGCGGAGTTGAAAGGAATCCAACTGTTCTGCATTGATTCTTTGAGGGGTCGTGTTCGGTGCTCTGTCTTTTTAGCTCGGTTTCGTGCGGTTCAAAAGCCGATTAGCTCGTATCGCAGAAAGATTCGAAGAGCGGGTGATGAATGGCCGCGTGGTGAATGAATACGAAGAATGGCTTTTTCTTCGCGTGTTAATTCATAGCGGGAAAGGACTTGAGTGGTGCTTGGGAATTTACCTTAATTTATGAGAAACAAAACTGAAGAACTTCCAAAGCATGCTTTGGTCAAGCGAGGAGACTTTGAGGATTAATTTGGGAAGAACTGAGAAAATGCAACCCGAGGGCATTAATTTATTTAAGTTTTTAAAATGTTTGTCTTCAAATTCCACATTGAAAGACCTTCTTTTTACTGACATTCTAAGACATTACCTATAACAGCGGTACAGTAGGATAAGACTTAGCTACTTAGAGAGACATTAGAAAAAAGGGTAAATGAGAGGGAGAAATTTTTATTTCGGCCACACACCAACTGACTTCAGAAAAATCCTTGCTTTTTAAAAAGCGGTGTACAACTAAAATTTCAGGTGAATTGGCCAGTCTTTATTTGCTTTTGCCTATATTTTGTCCTCTTTTTTTCACTTGGCATTTAACGTAACAGTCTCCCAATTCTATTTCAGAATACAGACTACGCTCCGGGTACGTGGCACAGAACGGATGTGCATTTGGAAAACCCGGAGTATCATACAAGGTGGTACTTCAAATATTTTTTAGGGAAAGGTAATTATTTTTTTGCAAATGGATTGGCATTTGGTTCAATGAAAATGTAACGTAGTTTTGAATTGTTATTATTTCAATATGGTGTTAATTTAGTATTGAAATATTTTCTGTCCTGTACAGAAAACAAGTCTATGTTTCGTGTGTTTCATCCTCCTGAAAACGGAGGATGGGTGTCTGTAAGGAGAGAAACCCCTGCTACCAAAAAGGGATGTTTTGAAACCTTTCTTGGCTTTGAAAGCTGTACCTATCTCTTGGGGTGGTTTTTTTACACATCTGTATAGAAGTACACAGTTATTTATGGAGACAATGATACGCTTTTACGTACGATCGCGTATATTCACGGGTGTGTCTCTGATTCTGGACGTGAGTGGGTGGGTGCGTCTTCTTTATGGTTGATAGTGCTGCTTGTTTTTCTCCCAACAGTTCATCAGAATTATGTAGGTACGGATGCAGAGAAGAACCCTTTCTTTCTGTCTGTGGTACTGTCTGACCAAAATAATCAGCGCATTCCTCAATACCACTCAATACTTTGGAGAAAAACAGTAAGAAACAAATACTTACCTGATGTTCTGACTTTTGTTTGTTTGTTTTGGGTATGTTTGTCAGACGCTTTTTCTCTTTTTCCTGAATTTCAGTATTTATTACGTATTTTCATTTCATATAATAAGAACATATAATT
Source organism: Falcunculus frontatus (assembly GCA_013398115.1). Lineage (NCBI taxonomy): Eukaryota > Metazoa > Chordata > Aves > Passeriformes > Falcunculus > Falcunculus frontatus. The sequence goes on from VZRV01010550.1 coordinate 7,964, forward strand.
CTGCCATAGTCAATAAAACTAAACTACATTTGCAGATAACGTTATGCTAAACTTTTGGACAGAAATCTGTAATGTCAGATATTTTCTACTTGTTCTAACAGCTGCTTTTTTTTAGAAATGATGCCTAAATTGTTCTCGATTACGTCCTGTGATCAGTTTAGGCAATGACTTTATACCGCTTTTAGGATTTTCTTGTACAATGGTAAGAAAATAGGCAGGTGTGATACTGGTTTCGCTTTTTTCCCACTTAATGTTCCGCGAGAGTCTTTTATCCGAGCAATTGTTTTAAAACTCTCCTGTAGACGTGCATGGTTCACTTTTTCTTTCTTTGCAACATCTGTGACTTTTTTTTCTCTAAATCAGCAGTAAATATAGCTAAGTAAAATTACCTTGGTTTTCTTCTTCGTTTTTTTTTTACTTAATTGTTTTTATTACTATTCCTGTGTAAATATGCAGAAAAAGTTGGTACGTCCTGTAATATAGCCTAGTGTTTCTTGTTTACAGGGTACTCAGAAAATATGTCTCCCTTACAGTCCCACAAAAACATTATCAGTGAAATCTATATTAAGGTATGCATTTACAAGTAAGTTTTCAGTTCAGATATTTGCCTGTATACTTTTCCCGTGATTCAGAGCTTGTGTTCCGTGGTTTTCATGATAAATTTATAAAAGCCGTAAAAATAGTTTTGCAAATCTTAATCGTCGAAGGCAGCAAAAAGTGGTTTTAAAGCCTGTTCCGGAACAGGCAAAGTGAAAATTTAAAATTGAGAGAAATTCTTAGCGCTTTTTCTTCAGCAGAGGGACAATTTTCGAGTCAATTGGAGAACAGGTACTAAGTGGAACTGCGGCGAAGGAGGAGAAATATCTTTTGAAATTAGACAATAAAAAGAGCTAAGGAATAGCAGATTTTGGCTAGTGGTTATTATGTGGCCCTAGCAGGAGGAAGCAAGCTGTCAAGATGCCAAGAATTATTTCTTCAGCTGATTATCCTCATCTAAGTCTCGCTACGGGTGTATTATGCACAGCGAAGCCCAGAAAATTCCTACTCTCGGACAGAGTTTGTGTGAGCGTGCTTGTACTCTGCCCTGCCTCTTTTGTGGTAGAAGAGAATATAAAGTGAGCAAAACCAACACCGTTTCTATTTCTTTGCACGTTTTAATCGGCCGAAATGTGAGAACACTGGTTTTCGCAGCATTCATTCAAATTTAGTCTGCAGTTTTACTGTCTCATCACGTGGTGTGTTTTCTCAAATCCCTCACTGACAGTGTCATCAAATGGATCTTCTGTAAGGGTTTTAGCTTCTCTAGGAACCCGTTAATAGGGCCTTTTAGTAAACAGCACGTACCGGTTAAATGAGTGGTTTGCGGGTTTCTAAAACCTTTGATCTGTATAGAGTAGGAACGAATATCTCTTGTTTGATTGAAGCCGGGCCGCCGGTTGACGTTGCCGGTGCCCATGTGAAAGGAGAATTCTGGAAGCAGAGCACGTGTTTCGGTGCGAAGTCGCTACCGACGGATCTGGATGTTTCTGCTATGGCACCGGATTTATGAGAGGTCCCGGACCGCTGAACGTGCCTGAGAGGCTATCAGGCCATTAGAGCCTCGCTTCTTAAATCTGATTTCCTGGGCTGGGGCTCTGTTTTGGAGTGTCACGATGGTGAGTCGAAAACACTTCAGGTATCTTTCATCTTCTTCATCAAGTTGAACTAAGTGCCCTCTTTGAACTCCTACCGTGTTGGCTCAAATGGTGTTCCTAGTTGTCTGTACTGCATTCTCGACCTGCGTAAGTACCTGATTTTCCATGTCTGCCCACCAGTTACTGAAGTATATCTTCCCAACATACCTTTCCAACCCAGCCTCTGTCTTCACTCCACCTGCAAGCGTGTATTTCGTCAGGCGTCCCAGAGCGGAGAAACTCTCGTCCGTTAGCTAGGGTCGTAACTCTGTGGCTAAAACACCCTGACGTGTTCCATCCTGTGATGCTCCGGTGTTCTACAGAGGAAAATGGTAGGCTTGTTTCAGGCCTTGTTTCTCCCGGGGTCTGTGCCCGTTTATGCAGTCGGTTGCTTAAACGTCATCTCCTTTTGCCTGCTTCGGCCTGGACTGAAAACTCTTCCCTGACTATTTTTTTCCGCTTTTACGGTCCTTGAGCTGTGCCTCAGGCCTGATTGATAGTCCTTTGACATTTCAACCTGTTCACGCCTGGTGTGAATCTAGGTACAGACAGTCTCAAAGGATTTTGGTTACGTTAATAGATGTCCTTTTTCTAAATTCTTTGGAACGTTTTAGTACCTTTCAAAAGGAACCGAAGGAAACTGTGTCTGCGCTGTGATCTAACATAAGCAACAGTGGAAAGATTTGACCTCTCTGTTAGTTCACTGTGCCCCAGGCAGATTGCATTTGGCACTCCGTGACGTGCCGCGCAGCTCTACGATGCTCGGGGAAGGGGAGGGAAGGAGCATAAACATAATAGTAAATGCAGAAGGATGAGCGAAGAAAAAAATGCTGTGAATTAGGTATTTCTGTTTATTGAGGCAGTCGATCTTGCTTTTTGTGTAAATACCTTTTCTGTTCCACTTGTGAATCATTGCTGTGTGAATTTGATGCTCAGCTTCTCATTTTTCATTTGACTTGGCTTGAATTATTTAAGAAGAGACAGGAGAAAAGCTTAAAAACTGGAATCGGTTATTGAGCCCTCCTAAAATGCTCACGATGATTATGTTTAAAGCCAAAGTGAAGAGTGACGTAGTAGAGCTCTGTGCTTTATAAGTAAATAAATTTAAACCTGATCTCCAGACAGGGTCTTTTGTTTTTAAAATACAAAAGACGTTTAGAAAGTGTTGGAAGGTAGTATTTTGGGAAAGAAATGGCAGTTCCATGAAACATTCCATGTAACAGAGGCTCTTCGAACGATTCGTTTTTGTAACCGGCCGTAACTTCAATCGGTTGGTGGTTCGGTGTTGAAGCGTGTACTTGCCCTTCTATAAAGCGGTATTTCATTTGCGTTTCAGTGCAATGAGTCTTGATAAATTTGAGAAGAGCCCAAGGGAAATTTTTCATCCTGAGATACAAAAGGTAGGAAGTGGCTTTTTTTGTTTGATTCTTTTTCTTTATTGTTTTCTGGAAATATAAGTAATTAAGTATAAATGCTACTAGTTCGTTTCTTCCGGTAGCAGCTAATAATGATGATTATATGTAATACTACTTAAACTGTCTTTATCCATTGAACTGGCCATTTCAAATCAAAACTTAAAAACACAAATCAAACTATCATCCTTGTAGAATCTTTAATACGAGTGTGCTAAAGATACTGTTTTTGTTTACAGGATTTATTGGTTCTTGAAGAGCAAGAGGTAAATGTAAACTTACCGCTCCTAGCTCACGGATCTGTTCAGTGAATCCAGCTTAGTATTTTGATGTGCTTATGGGGACTTTGAAATCGGTTGCTGATTACAGTAAAAAAATGTAACGTTTTTAGACCGTGACATCAAAAATAATTTGAAGCGCCGGCTTAATATCTCATATTAATAGATCACCAACTTACATTAATAATTTTATGTTCTACTACAAAAGCTTAAAGGTAAATTATTACGTATTAGGAGATGGTATAAAGTGTATGTTCCGACGTGTAGGATGTATACAAAGATAGGTACATAAAAGTCCTTAGAGGAAATATTTTTTTAGATTTTCTGTTGGATTGTCTATTTATCGTATAATATTTGGTTTTATTTCTCAGGGATCTGTGAATTTTAAATTTGGAGTCCTTTATGCTAAGGATGGTCAGCTTACGGATGATGAAATGTTCAGTAATGGTGAGTTTTTCACCTATTCCTTCATTTTTTCAGTCATCTGAATTAAAAAAAAGGAAGATAGTGCCTACAGCTGGAAGCAAGATGGGAGGTAATGGTTAAGTGAACAGTCATTTTGTTGTGTTTCAGGTGTGGAGTGAAAAATTGTAGCGTGGGGCCTTCCAATGTTATAAAAAGTTGCTGTAGAAAGCCTGCTGTTGCAACTTGAAAGACAGAGGAATCTTGACCTAAGGTTTAGAAAAAAGAAGCGGTGAGGGAGGCGGCTCATTAGCTCACTGCTTGTACTTCTTTCACTCTTTTACGGCATGATTACGTTTTCCTATGCACTTGAACAGCATTGGTGTTAGCAAAAGAGGTCGCTGTTTAATGTCGTGTGATGATGCCCGTTCCAAAAGGCTGGGATGCTGTTTCGGGAAAGGCAGTAGGCTTGGAAGACATGAAAGGAAACTAATTTGGCTGAAACTTGTGTCCTGGAAGCAGGACCCATTTCCTTATTTTGGTTATTTTTAAGACATGTTCTATTATTACATGTGCGCTTTTTTTGGTAACGTTTCTCCCTCCCACGTGTAGAAACTGGAAGTGAAAGCTTTCAGCGATTTTTGCATCTCTTGGGTGACACAATTACTTTGAAAGGCTGGTCAGGCTACAGAGGAGGACTGGACACTAAAAGTAAGAACTCATCTGAAGCAATAAAGGGGGGTGGAGCTGCAGTATAAATGTTTCTTCTTATTGCATATTGTGCATATTGTATATATTGTAGTTATAAAACAAACGGACTTCCTCGTGCGCGTACTGAGTGCTCTGCTTCACCAGGAAAGAGTCAGGTCAGCTTAAGTCACTGGTATGGAATGCAGTTGAAGAAAAGTATTTATGACATGTATTATCAAGGTGAACAGTTTCATTTTAAGTTGGAATGAGGTGAACAATAATCTGACATGTTACTTGCTTCATGATAGTAGGACATTATGGCTTGAAGACCCGTGTGATTTTGGGAGGGTGGGTGAAAGATGTCTTAGGTTTTCAGTGTGAATATGCAGATTAGTTGTAAACTTGAGTTTAGACTCACGTAAAACGTGCGGTGCGGACATTTTCTAAAAGGGATCAGACGAAAAAGGATAACTAAGGAAGATTTGGTAAAAAGACTTGAAATATCTTTTGATCTTCAGAAAACTTAGAGGACATACTCCTCCTTAAAATGCTGTCTTCCCTTGCAGATAATACAACAGGAACCTGTTCCATCTATACAGTTTTTCAAGGGCATGAAATTATGTTCCATGTTTCAACCATGCTACCATATTCTAGAGAGAACAGGCAGCAGGTACGTGGTTCTCTCTTTCTTTTTTATTTCCCTATTTATTTGTTAAATCACAAAGTCCAAAACTTTATAAGAAATAAAGGATTTCTTGTCTGTTAATATTTTAGAAATGTAAGCCTTGGGACTTCCGCTATTTTTTTTCTCAATATTCTACCTAATGCTGAAAATTTCATGATGTTTATTAGAAATAAGGCTTCCTATCATCTCTATTAAGGTACAAAAGATACTTGTGAAGACGATCTAAATTGCTTCACTGACAAGTGATTGAGTAGTGTGGTGTTCAGATGACTTGAAGAGCTTCACTCCTGTAATTATTACCTCAAAGATTTTAGGAAAACTGGAAATTAGCCTTGCGTGTGAATTGTAGGAATATTCACGTGCGTAACGCACAACTCCTACTTGGATAGCAATTAGTGTAGCTTGAAAGAAATTCCCCTTGTGAGCGTGTTAATGTTGGTAACTGTAAAGAAGTGCTGTCATGCTCTCGTAGATTAACTAGGTGGGTTCTCGGGTGCTTATTCAAATGTTCTGTCATTCGTTGCTCAAGCCTTTGTATTTCTGATGAAAAAAATACTTTACAAGCACATGCTTTTACTATACATCGTACATCCATAATGATTTACCAAAATTACTTACAAATTACTTGGTTTACTATATAGTGTGCATTCTTACAGTAATATAGTTAGATGATATAATTAAAATGCACATTTTCTATTTCTATGTCAGTTTTCTCATGCTTTTTCCTTGGACTGATGACAAGATCACGGAAGAAAACGGAGGCTAATCGGGATTTTTTTTTTTTTTTTTAAAGAATAACTCAGCACCAGAGTTTTTTGTCCTTTTATTTCAAGTGGTAGATTTGCTTTTTTGGAATGCTACAGGTTCCGTGCCCGATTCGTGAATATTAGTTAATGGAAACTATGAGTGCCTTTCTAAGCATACGCTATATCTGTTCTTCTAGAACCTGCCTTGTTGTGTGCACCGTGTTGTTGCTAGGTTTACTTGCTTATAGTTAAGTAATGATTTTACATCGTCCTCGGTCATACTGACTGTAATTTTTCTGTTTGCAGTTTAGGAATATTGCTTTATTATTCTGTCACAGAATCGCTGAGATACTTATTTAAGTCTTGTAAGTCGCTGTGTCTGTCGCTTCTTTTTTTTGCCTTTTCTTTCTTTTTTCCTTTTTTTTATTTTCCTTTTTTTTTCCAGGTAGAAAGGAAGCGACATATTGGAAATGACATTGTCACTATCATATTTCAGGAAGGTGAAGAGTCTTCTCCAGCATTCAAGCCATCCATGATTCGCTCTCATTTTACGCGTATCTTTTTCCTGACATTTTCTAATGATTTTTTTTTAAGATCAATATTACTTTTAATTCTGCTTAAGTCCTCCCTGCATGCTGTTCATGGAAGTGAAAACTATTTTAGAAAAACAGTTGCATTCTTGCATTCTTTGCCTTCAGCTGCTTGACTGGGAGTTTCCAAGTCTGCAACATCAAACAGTGTTTGCTAAATCCCTTAGAAGATAAGGTAAAAGCAAGAATGTGATTTTTAAATCATGTTTTTATTGAAAGCATTTATTTGTATCATTTCACAAGTTTAATTTTATACCTTTTCAAAAAATATAAATTCATAAATATATTTCTCTTAGTTACGTAAATTACTTTGGCATTAAATTTTGGCATTTTACTGAATATTGCCTTTTAATGTTTAGATGCTGGTTATTTTAAACATTTATGTATTTTAGATCAGCGATTGTCAAATTTTTCAGACCGTTAACCACGTATTCTCCAGTTTTTTGACAGCCTGTGTTTTTTAGACTTCTGGTTGAAAACATTGTCAAGATGATATGATTCCAAAAACCAGCAGCCGATCTCTTGGAATTATCGTGGGGTCACACTAGTAATCTGCAGACCCCAATCTGGCATCTGTTAGACTAAATGGAATGGAATGAAGAAAAATGGATGAAAAGAAGAACACTCTAATTTCTATCCATACTCTGTTGCTGAGTTTTAAAAAGTTAACACAAAGCTTGAGAGTTCTAGACCTAGTTCTCAGGCAGATGAAATGTTCTTTTAGAACCCTCTTGCTAGGGGTGAATGAAAAATGAATAAAGATTGAAAAAAATAATAAAAATCTTTAGATATCAAAGGAACCTAAATATGAAGAAGAGTTGTTTGCCAAATCAATGTACCTCTTCGTTAGAGCAAGAGCAAGAGCCTTAGTATAAGTTGCACCTCTAATCATTCTATTTTCTTATAATTCTGTTAGCTAATTTATTTCGTTGGAATCTTTTCTTCGGTGGAAGCTTTGGTATAAACAAAGTTCAGAATCAGTAGTGCTTTATCAACTAAAAGAATTTTTGATCGCAAGTATATCAAATACAAATAAAACACAAAATTCTCTAGTATGTCTTATGCTGTGTCTGTGGTAGTAGATTGATTTTTAAAACTGTTGATCAAACAATAAAATTTTAGTATAGGACCTTTGTTATTAACAGTAAAACCTGTACAGTCTAGAATTTTTTATATATTTACATTGACTTGATTAATATATTTTACCTTTATTACATCTGCAATGTACTGCAGGAAAAGAAAAGTTTATTAAAATACGTTTGAGCTTTATTAGAACTGGATTAACTTCCTTAACTGTATGGCAGATATTTTTGCTTTAGTGAGATATAATAAGCAGAATGATAGTTACAGGTAGGTGCTGATTGTAACTAATAATTTCACACTGAATTTCTGATGGTTTAGAGAAAATGGGAAGACATTTTAGCAATAGGAAAACTTTCTGGCATACAGACAGGTCCACCTGTCTGTATGCCAGGAAGCAAAATGAGCTTCAGAAATCGAAGAGCAATATGGACCTGGATGCAGATGTCACTAAACTGGCTCTTAGTAGCATGTTTCTAACCATCAGAAAAATTAAATTCAGGAACAGGCATAAGCTAAGGGGGAAAGCCAGAACTGGTTTCTAAATGAAATATAACAAAATGATGAAAGATATGCTTGGAACTTTCAGACCTGGTGAGATCAATGACATAATAAACTGTGTGGATGACGAAAGTTAGTTAATGCGTGTTATGTTGTGATAGCGATGGACTGCAGGTCCTTAGAAATCTCAGTTTGGCCGTAGCTGAGAAAACTAGTTCATTTTTAGGGATTTTAATAGAGTATTCGTATAGTTGAACGTCATGTACTTAAAACCGAGCGGAATTTTACATATTACTGTGTTTCTCCAGCATGCCATTATAACTAAGTCCAGAGAAGAATGATACTTCAGTTTGTGTATGTGGGTTTTTCCCCCCCGCCTTCTATTTATAGCTAAAGTTTCTTTTGGAAAATGTCTGTAGTGCAGTTAAACGAAGGAATAGTTTTATTTTGCTCCAAGATCTTGTGAGCTTCCTCTTGCAAATTTGTTTAAATTGATTGTCCTCATAGCTTCTGCTTCTCAGCGTTCCCAGGTTTGTGAGAAGCACAAAATGTGTTTGTGATTCCCATGTGCAGTGAAAATGCAGTCACCTTTTTATTTTTCTTTTTGCTTTGGGACAGAAACTTGGGCATACGTCCCTCATTACCCTTTAAGAAGTGATTGTTGTCCTGATCGTAAGCCAATAGTCAGTAGATGGGTTAGCCGTGGTAAAATGCTTTTTATATTGCTGTTTTTGTGGGGAAGGAAATGAGTTGCACTAAAGAAGATAAATTTGTCTCTCTTGCTTTAAGTAACTGGCTGATTTTACTAGATCAGTCCATCTTATTTTAGTTGCTTCATTCTGCCAGTCTTGCCACATCTTGCCGTGGTACATATCACACAGTATTTTTTTTTCTATATGACAGCCTTAGAACATTATATTTCAGCTTGGCCTAATTATGTGTCCCTCTGTGCCTTCATCATAGGGCTGAATAGAACTCGTTCCTTCTCTTACTTTTGTGTGTGTGTGAAGAGAGTCTTCCGAGCGGCCCAAATTTCAGTCAAAAGAGACGGGGGATGCTCTAGACTTTTGAGGCAAATTTTCCTTGTTTCAAATGCAATGCCTCTATGAGGTCTTACGCTGAATTTCTGCTTAGAATGCCTTTTTATTTTACATCACTCAAGAAGTCTATTGTTTTGGTCAGTTTTGTTATGGCTTTCCCTGTCGTAATTCATTCTGATCTAGTCGAGGAACATTTCGCACCTTTTGTAGTTATAAATGATTGCTTTTTTACCTAGATGTAATGAAATAGCCATAGGGCATCTATGAAATTGTGTCTCAAATATGTGAAAAAAATGTTAGAATGATCAATATTCATGCAAATGTAATAGTGCATTTCAGACTGTCTGCAGTTTCTAGGCTTTCAGGAAAAAACCTCAATATCAGTCAGTCACTGCTGGTTTTTTGAGAAAGCAAATTCTGACTGGTTTCTATAATAGCAGATACAAGTTGAATCTATGAGTTCGCCACTTAACTTGCTGTGACCTGTGTCATCTGCGCATGCCGCTTGGAAGACTTTTGTCGGCAAAGCATTACTTGAAATAGCCAAGAATAATTACTTATCTTAAAGAAGCTATGCCCCGATGAACAAATATGCGTGGGTTTTGTACCTGCCATTCATCGTTGCTATGCTGGATTCCTTACGGATCGAAAGAGCTCAGCGGGTCCGGCTGTCGCGGAAGTAATTTTGACTCTTTCTTCCTCCCTGAAAATGAATTTGCTGTTCCCAAGATACAGGTTCATACATTATAAGCCACTTTTTCTGAACATGCTTGTGGTGAATGCATAGGTAAGGTGGAAATCTGTAAGGCGAACATATTTTGTAGATGAAGAGCCATTCTTTTACAGCTTTTTTGAACAGGACCGTATTTTCTAGCGCCACTAAAACTGTTGCTCTATGAGTAGAAGTGCAAAGTTCTGTTCTAATTCTGCGTCCCAGTGTTAGTTTGTGTAAAGGAAGCATAATTTTGCTCTGTTGAGTAATTCCAGTTGACTTTTTTTGTTAGACCCTTGGAAATTCTTAAAAAAGACATACCCAGATAACAATTTCCATTTTTTTTTCCTTTGGTACTGAATAGTGTCTATAAAAAAGGTAGGGTTTGAATGTGACTTTCAATGTAGATAAAGATTTGTACTTTCAATAGGCTGAAAATATTTTCAGAAGAAAGTGTTCCTCTCTTTGGACCTCCCCTTCCATCCCCACCTGTGTTTACAAATCACCAGGAATTCAGGGATTTTGTGTTGGTGAAACGTAAGTCACTTTTTCTTTTGCTAGAAACACTCTTTTAATAAGCGCGCTAACAAATTAAAATTCACGATGCTTAAAATATATACGCGTTTTCTTGTGTATTCTGCTGATCTGTATACAGTTATTTTTTTCAGATCTGTAGCGTAGGTGGGATGTCAGTTCCATCAAACTGTTACAGTCAGATTAACAAAAAAAAATTTCTCTTCTTCTCGGGCTACTAGACAGAAGCTGACTTCCGCGTTTGCGGAATGCGCAGCCGTATTTAACTTTGCGTTTTCTTAAAGGACTTGGAGCTATGAAAGAATTCATAATGCTGTTCATTGTTTAGTACTAGAAGGTGTAAATTTAGTAGCTCTGAAAAACTGAAAATAGCAGCTTTTCTGAATGTATTCTTAAAGGGGCTGAAGGACACCTATGCAGCACTTTTTAGTTCTGTAATGATTCAGTTCCAGTTTTCATTGACCCGTATTTGCCCTTCTAGATCAGCAGGAAAGAAATCTCTGGGAATTGATCATGATGATTACATTTAGACGATTTTGGGACAGGAGCTCGACAAACAGCGCATTTTGCCTGTTTAAATTGTTTAGTACTTAAATTGAGCGGCAGTTTGTCTTTACTTTTTTAATTAGTTAGGTATTTATTCTGATGCCTTGTGGAATTCTTCTATTACTAATTTTTCTCTTTTAACTTAAGGGAGAGTTACTCAAAAAAAAAAAAGGCAAAAAGGAGGCAATTCTAAATTAATGAGGGCAGAGCAGGTGTTCTGGTACAGAGGCAAACTAGAGTCAGTGGAGATGGTCGAAGTTCACTTACGTAATGTATCTTTTTTCCATAATCTTTTAGTGATAAATGGTGAAAAAGCCACCTTGGAAACACCGACATTTTCTCAGAAACGTCAACGTACTCTAGACATGCTGATCCGCTCTTTATACCAAGACATGATGCCTGACCTACACAAGGTAAATGTAAGTCAGAAGTTTCTGCGTACCTCCCGTGTGCTGTCCCGTTCTAACTAGTAGTTTGAATGTTCTGTTACTTTAAAAGACTGTAATCCTAATGAGCACTGAATTGCATATGACTAAGCTAAATACCGATTATCATATAACTTACTTTACAGTTCTATGAAAGCTGACAGACAGTCCTTTCTGGACAGGACTCTTCACCGGGTGTGAGGAGAAGCATAACAATGTCATACTTTGTGTAAGCTTACCTGCAGCAAGTGAGTAGGGAATTTAGATACTGCAAATACAGGCATTAGTCTCGTCACCGCAAAAACTGCCTTTGTTCTGTTACGTGTAAATTTGGATGATTTTTACCCCTGGGTAGCTATGAGGTAACTTTATTTTAGATGACAAAGACTTATTCTTAAGGTGATTCTTAACTAACTAAAAATAAGTTCAGTACTTCTAAAACTAACACGGTGCTATGTTTTCTACCAATGTTTTATTTCTTTTATCTATACAGATATGCTTGAACTTTTCTTTTTCATGTATTCATGTCATATATTCATGTGGTATGATTGTGCAGAACATGACAGTGGTAAACTATGACAAATTGTAAGGTAAATCACTCAAGGATTGGAAGACTTGCAGTTTCTCTTCCCTGAGAAGCTATGCAGTTAGAAAGAGACATTTTCTGCTTTAGAACATGCTCAATAGAAGATCCTTCAGTGATGTGTTACCAGAGTCCCCAAAATCAACACGGAAGAAAGAGGAAGCTCGACAAGCAGAGTTTGTTCGGCTCGGCCAGGTAGGATCGGTTTAGAAGGTATACAGCTATGTTTACAAAGACACTCCTTTTGTTAGACTCCTTTTGTCAGGCTCCTTTTGTTAGACTTTGATTAGCTTGCAGTTATGTCGGGATTTAATGCAGTTTTCTGTGATGAGAAATAGTCTTGTAGTATTTCATTATTTTAAGTTGCATTCAAATAAAATATGAATAGAAGTATTTATCTGTAACACCTGAGGTATACAAATACAAATATTTATATTGTACATGAGTTAAATGAAGGTTGGAAAAATCATACCTTAGGATCAAACCTGAAAGGTCTTTCCCTGCTTCATGCAGCAGATGCTTTCTCCAAGCAGAAGAGTGCTCTGTATTTTTCTGTGCTTTGGAAAAACAATCTTTCATGGATTTCCTCCATATGTTTTTTTAAGATTGAATTTCTTAGAAAATACTTAGACTGCTTTAGTCAGGAAGAAATTTTGACAGTCTTTCTGTTAAATCGGAGTTTGCCGCACATCTTTGAACATACCAGATGCTGACTGCGGTCTTCTATGGGCTTATTAACTTTTCGATTCCATAAGAAGTACAACTTCCTGATGATTTAGATTAGTCTGCTTTGATCTGACAGTTCATTGTAGCAAAAAAAAGCCAACAATGCCTATGCTCATCAGTTCCCCCGTCCTTTTTCACTTGTTTCTTCTTGATCCAGACTGGTCTCATGGTTCTGCAGCTTATCCTAAGAATACTTCTTTTCTGAGCTGATTTAACTCAGCAGGACTTAACAGAGCAAAACCAAAGCCAAAACAAAAAGCCGAACAAAAAAACCCCCAAACAAACAAAAATCCGGAACCCAACCAAGAACGACAACAAAAAAAATCCAAACCTAAACAAAACTAAACAAACCCACAAAACAAAACAAAACCCAACCAACCAACCGAAATAAACCAACCAAAAAAAACCCCCCAAACCCACTACCAACTAAACCCAATTCTCTTCTCTTCTCTTCTCTTCTCTTCTCTTCTCTTCTCTTCTCTTCTCTTCTCTTCTCTTCTCTTCTCTTCTCTTCTTCTCTTTTCTTTTCTTTTCTTTTCTCTTCTCTTCTCTTCTCTTCTCTTCTCTTCTCTTCTCTTCTCTTCTCTTCTCTTCTCTTCCTTTTTTTTTAACTTAGTAAGTTAAAGATTAGAAGAGTCTGAGAAGTTCTAGATCTGGTTAAAGGTAGAAAATGAAACTAGGCAGTTGAGAGCTGGTTCAAAAAAAATCTCAGGACTATTAAAGCTTGCATTGGCAGAGCTGCAAAGACCTCTCTCCCCAGTCACCTTGAAATAACTAGTCACTTTAGGCGGCATTGGAAGAAAAAGAAAGCTGAATGTGTAATATTCAGACGGAAGTAACCGACGATTTATTCCTACGTTTACTTTACAGAAGGTAAAGAAAAGCATGATTATTGAAGGTGTGGAAACCTATAGGCTTACGCCCCTTCCACCTCCCTGAAATTAAATGCTGATAAGATGCTCGTGGAACAAATCTAGTTGGGACCCATTTGTTAAACAAGGCTTCCGTCCTCAATGTGGCCTTCGTCAAAGGCAAACCTATTACGTGGATTAAGAATACACAGATAGCTGTTAGTGTTTTTCTTTGAGGTTCTTTTAACATTTAAATATTTCCCTCCCCTAAAAGATCTTTCCTCTAAGGTACAAACTGTAGGCTTGAACGTATTTTGAGATACCGTCCGAGTAACTCTTAATCGTTCTTGCCAAACTAGGAATGTATTTCCCCTTTAGTTATAGCCTGTTGACTTTTTAGATGGTAGATAAAATCTGCTGATGACTGATTCAGCAGTATATTTAAATCATTTATTTATTGTCAAGGTGATCTCTTCTCTGGTGAGATGGAATTAAAATGTTCATACAATGAAAGATTATGTGCATCTCTGTAAGCTGACAGCCATGTTTAATGCGAATGTGCAAACGATGCATGCGGGCGTTTACTGACGCTTCACAGAGAGCCATGCTTGATGGTAGGCAAACTAAGGCAGTAAAATTGGTTTAGGTTAGTTTTAAACTTTGCATTAAGGAGTGCTGTGACGATTCCACGCGTCAGAGTCTTGCAGGAATACTGCCGTGAAAGTTACCGATGAAGGTATATGGGCTACGCTAAACAGACTTACTGTGTAAGTCAGTTAAACTGTGTGTGTATGATATTTCTCTGGAGTTTTTGGCCCTTTCAAAGTCACCTTGCTTCTAGTTAGTTCTTACTGAAGAATTTGTGATCCTGTGACCATCTGTCCTTGGGATGCCTGGCAATATATATAGATAGACATATATATATACTTTGACTTAGTGTTTGTTAGGAAGTTTTGCAAATAAAAGGTCAGTTTGTATAATTGGCGAAAGGATCCTCTATCCGGCTAGATTATAGAGTAAACCGCGTGGATGGTTAGCTTCTAGAGTTTGAAGTGGAGGTTTTTCTCTGGCATTATGTTTGACTCTTCTGATTTTGAGTTGCCATTCAGAAAGCAAGCAAACAAAAAAAGCCGAACAAGAAAAAGCCAACATATGTTTTGGCTGAGGAGATACCTAGTAACCATCTAGTGGTTTAGGCCCACGTTGTTCAGGATACAGAATTCTGCTTCTTTTTTCGCTACTTAAAATGGCATAGGAATTTCAAACTGGAATTACTTTCTAGTCCTAAATTGTCCTTTTTATATAGTCATTAGTTTGGGTATTGCTGACAAAAACTGAGTTTAAATAAAACATCTGTTTGTATTAGGCATTGAAATTGAAAACCACTGTGAAAGGGGATACCGCAGCTAACTCGGCAACCACAAGCTTTTGTAAAAGGGAGGTGAGTGAAACCATCTGAGAAGTTACAAAACATTAAACATTATCTAGTATGATATCTGTTTATTTACTTCTATAATTAGATGCTGCAGCAGAAAAGATGAAAGGTACCGTGTCAAAGTGATTCTGCAGTTACTATTAGATTAATAAAGGATGAGCCTGGGGCAGAAGCACTTCTCAAGTTAAAGCAAGTGTGGACATTTTTACACCTGAAAAAAAATCAGTGAAAGTGACATCTTCCATGTGCAATCATCTTTTATTTTAATTTCAGCGCATTTAAAACAAAATTCAGTTGTGTTTCCATTTCCTGTAATACTGGATTTTGTTTGAAGTCATTAGGGAGCGAAGTATGCCAATTGCGCTCTTCGGCATGTGTTTTATATACAGAAGCTTCAGAAGTGCTTCTAGAATTTCAGAGATTCCAACTCATATATAAATTGGGAGAGGAGGGGCAGGCTCTGGGAGGTAAGTACGGAGAACGCAGTATGGAAGAAGAGTTTGGCAGAAAGGCACTTTTAACTGTACCGTGTGCTAGTCGCTAAACATCACAAACTGAATTATAAAATGTAAGCAAACTGCGGATGCATAGTGGTACATATGTTTCAAGGATATGGGTTTGGGTTTTTTAAATGAAAAGAAGTATTGAGTGAGGGTTGCACTGAATTTCAGTTGCATGTGTTTTAATTCTACCGTTTCAGGTATGTGTCTTACGCTTACTAGTCTCCAAACCAGAACTGATGCAGAAATTCCTCTGCAATAAAATTAATTCAATTTTGATATTTCAAATTCAAACAATACACTGTTTGGAAATGTATCCTGCCAAAAGCATTTACATGTTACTGCCATTGTCCATCACATTCTGTGTCTGTATGATCTGTATTTTTTAGTGTACTTAATATGTATCCCTTATGTTACTTCATAGCCTTGGGAATCTCAGTCTTTCTGCAGTAATTTTCCTCATGAGGTTGTCTGTGCAGATTCTTGGGGCCAGTCCTTGCTGGTTTCTACAGATGCTGGCATCTTGTTAATAGATGGTTAGTAAATGATCTAGTGTTTTTGTGTCAATTTTTATGTATCTGACCATATTTTTCTTGAAAATGTGTGTTCTTAAGCTCTGTTCAGGTGTTAGTAGGTCTTTATGTAGGGGGACAGTTACTAATCCAAATAAATTTATGACATATATGTAACCTAGTTGCAAAAATTCTTCCTGCAGTAGAATCGAGCCATATTGGGGAGCCAGTGTTAATGCAGATTTCTGAATGTTTTCTTATTTCAGATGTTGTTTTCTTGACCAACTGAAAAGCCGTAGGAGGTTGCATCCAGGTTCAAGAAGTGTCTAAATGGCTTGTCTGGTTTTCTTAGCCCTTAATGATAAGTGAGCATGAAGCCAAGGGCTTATGTGAATGAAATCCTACTTCTTCCCTTAGCGATGATATTGCTGCTTTGACCCCCTATTATCCTCTGTGTGCTACGTAAGGCCAGCGGGACTGAGGGAATGAAGTTAGTTCTCGGTCATAATTCTCAAACTTGCCAAAGGAATGTCACTTTTAGATTTCAGTTGCATAATCTGATTCATGACAATAATAAAACTCTTCCCGTGAGGAAGTATTGACTATGATGCTGTGGCACGTGTAGGAGCTTTGTGCGGTTCTTATTTTTTTTCCCCTCTTCATTTTCGTAAGAAAAAACCCAAGACTTTTATTACAAGAAAGAAATGGTTCAAAGCCAGCATCTAGCAAGTTTTAGTAGGATTTTGAATACATATGTGTTTCTTTTTTAGATGGTCAACCATCAGTGCAAGTATTTGATAAAACTCTCCAAATAAAGCAGATGAATGTGTTGGAAGCTCTGGATCTTTTGATTGCCCGAACAGACAAAGGTAGGAGAGGTCCCCGTTCTTGGATTCTTGCATGAATCTGGCTGTTGCTGGGTATGTATGTCTCGTGACAATTGTGTCTATCAGCAGTAAGTATATTAGATGCTGTAGTTAGAATAAGGGAGCACATACAGCAACTGCTGTTACTTTCTGGAAGGCTGGGGAGAGGGTAGAGATGAAAATACCTAAATGCTCATTCATGCTTTGTTCAAGGCAAGCCCGAAAGTAGTCACATTGTCTTTGGCCACTGCTGGAACTCAGCATTCTTTGCAAGTATTTTTTTACTGAATTATATGTTCATTCAGATGTACAGAAATGAGGGGGTGTATATATATATATACTCTCAGGTATTGCTGACATTTGTGTTCATGACAATTCAAACATAGTCCAATAAAGTCTTACTCATGTAAAAAACTGCAGATATTTTTGATTCTTGATATGGATGCTTTCTGAAGCATTTAAGTGAAAGTTCTTTCATACTTGCTAGAATTCTGGCCCCCTGTTTTGTATCTGCATGACATTGAAGTTGAGATCAGTGACGGAAGAAAAACACTTGTCTTTCATTTTCAGACTACACTTCGACAGCAAAAACAAGTTCAAAGTATGCTCCTACTGGTCTCGTAAACTGGATTCAAAGACTTTGTAGGATTTTAGGGTAAAGAGTCGTATGCTACAAGGCTAACTTTTAAAGCTTGACTACCAGCAAGAGTTTATTCAGGTCAGCATTCCAAAAGAAGGTGTCAGAACTAAAACGACACAACTATCAATGACAGGAGCACAAATTGCTTTCGTAGCAGTGGCCTCAGTTCTAATGAAGAGAGTTAAATCTAACTCTATAGTGGGGTTGTTTGGGACTTCTGCTGGTTTAAGTTTGTCCTGGTAATGAGAGGCAAGGCAAAGAAATTGATCTGTTTTGTCCTCCAAACGTGTTTTTCTGTTCCGTCTTTATTTTATGAAATGCCTTTTTTACAAGGATGGGGATTGGATGAGGAAGAACTGCTTTGCTTGGAAGAATCCAGTCTGTAGGTGGTTAAGAAAAACCGTAAAAGTTCACATGATAGTCAATTTTAAAGGCAGTCAGAGCTATTTCAAACACAAAGAAAGGTGAAGATTTACGTCTCTGAAAGGCGAGCTTATTGTGTCAACCTGAGGGGTACACATCTCACGCTTTATGGGATTTAAACCCCAACTCCTCTTTAAAAGCCTGTCAGACCAATTTCATTGAAGGCGGTGGTCACTGTTCTGCCCTCATAGTGAAATGCCTGCCCAGGAAAGGAGTTACTATATTTGTTGTTCTTTGCTACCCACACATCACATCCTCACAGATGTAAACGTATCATGTACGATGGAAGCATAAAAGGTCTTTTGAAGTTTGGCATAACCTCTAAAAATAACAGCACTTAATTTAGGCAGTAATACTTTCTCCCCACTATGTCTGCCTGTTTACAAACATTTCTTGATTTGAAGAGTACGTACATTCAGATTAGCCAGAAAAAATTCTTGAGTTTTGCTGTGGGTACACAGTTGTAGTGTTTCAGAATTATCTACATCACCAAGAATGTTTGCAAAATAGCTGACCGAAATAGTAGCTCGGGTACGAAGACTGAACGCTACAGTTATCGCTGGAGGAGCACCTAATTAATTGGAGGCAGTATCTAAGACAAAACAGTAATAAATTTATCATAAACTTTTTTTATGGCCTTGAGGGGAGGCCGTATGATAAGCAGCTGAGGACACTTTGGCTGTTCAGCCCGGAGAAGAGGTGACTAAGGGGAGACCTCACAAGTCTTGTGAGGAAGACTTCCTCACTTCCTTGTGAGGAAAGGCAATCTCTTCTCTGTGGTGACCAGTGACAAGACCTGAGGGAATGGCCCAAAGTTGTGTCAGGGGAGGTTTAAGTTAGATATTAAAAAAAGGTTCTTCAACTAGAGGATGGTTGCGCATTGGAACGGGCTACTCAGAGAAGTGGTCACGGCTCCGAGCCTGCCGGAGTTCAAGAAGCATTTGGACAATGCTCTCGGGCACATGGCGTGACTCCTGGGGATGGTGCTGTGCAGGGCCAGTTGATCCCCCTTCCAACTCAGTTTATTCTGTAATTCTGTGAACTTGCTGTGCTTGCATTTTAAGAAACTTCATTTCTTAGAAATTACTCTCAAGTTGCTTGTTTCCCAACTGCAAATAGCAGTGCATCATTTAATTATTTGTTTTAATTTAGGGATCTTACATTCCACTCTTTGGAATCTGTCTTTGTGGAAAACAGATTAGTCATGGAAGTAGATTCTGTATACTTTTGGCAGCTGGACTAGTCCTTGAACCTAACTTGCCAATCTTCGAAGAACTGATAAGCAAAACCAATCTATATCCTGAAGGGTTCAAACTCTGTTAAGGAGTGGATCACCTGGATGGTTCCAGCTCTTTAAGTTAACCCTTTTACTCCAGTGCCGTAGCTTACATCTATCACATTTTTGTTACTTTGCAAGATTCTATATATTTGCAAAATATTGTGCATTTCACTTTTTCGAAGCGATCGGATCATTCTTTGGTGCAGCACCACCTAATGGGAAACTCAGCTACTGTACTGAAGAGGTTGGTTACTAGAATTGTAAATCCTAGAGAGTTCGTAAGTCTTCTGTCCACAGAGAGGTATTATGCTTGTTTATCTTTGCTCTGTTCGTTAGGTGCTACTTCTTGTCGGAAGTATTAATTTCAAACTACCGCTTTCTTTTTTTAACTTGTTTTTTCCTGGTTCTCTCCATACGTCAGGGAAAGACTCTCGTATCCTTGTCTTCAGACTCAGTGCTGTCCAAAAAGATATAGAGACAAAAAAAATGATAAGAAGCAAATACGACTGCAGAGAAAATAAACTGGAGAGAACAAAAGGTGATGTTGTAATCCTGTGTTAAAAACATCCACTGTGGTACGATGCTGGTAGTTGCCAGGAGCTTATTAGCTCTCTTTAGGCCGGTGTAGGTGTTCACCTTTAGTTTTTTCTCTGGACAGTCAATTCAAACTTTGTTAAGCTTATATTTGAAAACTACTCTAGTATAGTCCAGCATGACATTTCTGAATGTTGTAAAAATACCATGTTACTTGGCAATTGCTGATGATGAAAAGCTTTAGACAAAAATAGGATTTCAGGGTTGGGAGGTATGAGAAGAATTTTTTGGGGATGTTAGACTGAAATAAAGCACGCTTTATGTTGGAGGAACACTGGGAAATCCCCATTACATAGTAGTGCTTAGATTAGTCTGGGTGTTGCCCACTATTTTTGGAGATGGAAACGTTTCCTGGTCTTCAGAAGCAAGCTGCTTTGAAAAGCTGAAACTTGCAGAATAGTGACATTCCATGCACTTAAGAGTAAGGGTAAAAGTAGATTTCGAAAGAGTCATAGGCTTTTGTCTTTTTCTAGAAGTTGTTGTGATCCTATTGAGGAGTTTTTAATTCTTTGCTGCCAAGTCATCCATCAGAGCCCTGTTGTACTAATCATCATACAAATACAGAACAAAAAAATCACACCCTACCCCAACCACTTAGAGTCTAGAACATTATTTCCTCAGGCTGCCACTTATACGCCATTAATACTCACCATGGAAGTGAACTGAGGATTGTTGTGGCTATTCGGAACAAACTACTTCTTGTCACAAAGAAATATAATTCACACAACACTTTAACCGGCACCTCTCTGCTATCACCTCCTGAATCTCCAGTAGAGGAGTTCCAGTACATCCGGGTATGTGTAATCTAATTACTAATTATCTTAACGCACTGGGCAGCACTCAGATGCCGTGGGGGGTGTGGGGAAGACAGAGTATGCATTATCATCTTCCTGAACCTATAGACAAATAAAAGTGAGAAGTCATATGGTGGAGGTCAATCATATATATGCTAAAGATTTTAAAAAATTGTTTCTGCTTGTTCTTTGTTATGTTTCTGTGCTTAGAGAACATCCCTTTAAAATCATCCCCTGCAGCACCCACAGTAGGAACTTGAAAAAGAGAGTAATTCTATTATTTATGTTATAGGAAATATGCCTTTCTGACCCTCCAGTGGTTATGACGCTGGTGGATGGACCTACTGGAGACAGTGACAATATGATCTGTGTAGCGTATCGGCATCAGTTTGATTTAGTCAATGAGAGTACAGGGGAGTCCTATAGATTGCATCACGTTGAAACAAACAGGGTAAGTTTTCATCACTGAAACTTTTCTTGCAGACCCCCACTGAACATAATTTGTTGCAGACTCAGTGCATGCTGTGCTGACCTCCAGGGAGTGTAATTTACGGAGATGCTCATGTGTGTAACTTTTTTCTTCTATAACCACTGCTACAGGGCACTCTGAGATATTTGTTCCTTTTGGGATACATGATGATAACTCCCAAGAGAGGTAGTTATAAGATATGACACATTAGGAAAGAGCCTGTGTTTCAGGCTCTGGAATGTTGGTGTCAGAAATTCGTTTTTCTTCTTTCTTAGCCAATACTTTGCTTTTTGCTTTATTTTTGTGGTATCATTGTTTTATTGTATAAAAAATTGCATCAAAATAACTTCAGTGGTTGGCCACTGGTATCTTATTCAGATTTGCCTATTTGCATGTACTACGGCTAAAATATTTACATGTAACTTATCATTCTATTTAAGAAACTGCTGTCCAGTCAACTAATAACTGAATCTTTCTGTCTAGGACAAAGGGTTGGGATTTAGGTAAATGTCTTGATTTTGAGGAAAAAGTTCCAGTATTTCCTGCTCCAGAAAAGATAATGATCTCAAGCACCTCAGAAAATCAGGCAATTTAGCTTCTAAACAGGGATGTGGATGTGTGGCTTTAGACCAAAAACAAAAAAGAAAAAGGGAAGATTTTGCAGTTAATCTTTTGTTGTTGTTGTTGTTAATGAGATAAGGGACTACTCTGTTCATTTGATGGTTCTTGATAAGTTACTTTCTTTTTAAATCATCTGTATTTTTCTTTGGATCTGGTGATGAAGAGGTGCTCCTGGCATGGTTGATCAAGTGTAAACTTCTCCACAGTGCTGGGAATCAATCTTAATCTGGATGAGGAGGAACTACAAGTAGAGAATGGGGCTGGAGAAGTACGTCACCATTGCCATCCACCGTTCCCGTTTCTTTTCCACACAGGAGTCCTTATTTCCTTTGGGAACACAAATAAAGCAGACAATTAATATGAGCTGAGTTAGTGGTTTTTTATGATGTTGAAACGGGTTACCTACTTATTTCTCTGGACAACAGAGCAGCAATGGCTTTCAGTCACTACAAAAGACGGGTCAAAATGCATTTGGTATGGATGTGTAAACTTTCAGGTTTGCTTAAGAGTTCTTGACCTGCACAGTAATCTTAAATCAAGGAAAGACAAAGGACTGCTGTTCATGGAATCAGTCTCTAAGCCCTCTCCCTGTCCATGTAGTATATATGGTTTGGGAAGCATTTGTCTAATGTAACCTTATGTATTTCACTAATAAAGTCTCATTTCCTGAACAGATATCCTACTTTTTGTGGCTGTTTTGGTTTCTTTTTAATCTAAATGTGAAAGACAAAACCGAAGTTGAATTAAGAGAATTTATGTAGCCTAATCTATGTAAAAAATACTGTGGTTTAACCAGCATTGCTTCTCATTTTGTAAATTCAGACCATTCAGTAATCCTTAGGTACATCCCTGTTGACCTCTGTAAATGTTAGTGGTTTTGAACCAGTAATTGGTGTATCTGATCTTTTCGCTAGTCATGATGCACATTTGAAGATCACATTTTGAAAATAATTATCTTAACATTAAAATTATCTTTAAACATACCATGTTGATTCACAGCTTTCTGAAATCATCCTATTTCCCAGAATTGGAAATTTTTCTAAGTATTGCTAAATAAGTTATATATTTTTATTGCTTTACACTGTGGTGTAGTTATGAATGTTCAGTACTATACAGAACCAAATACAAAAGAAACTGATTTTCATCTTGAGAACATCCTGAAAATTACATCACAAAGGAGGCTATTTTTAGGAAATTATTTATTTATTTATTTATCTACTTTTTTCCTATTATCTGTGGTTGCGCACTTCCCCAACTGATTGTATTGCTTGTTAGTCACAACCCAGTTGTAATAACCGCACTATCCTGTGCCTGTTTGTTTATCTTTTCCATTATCATTGCAGGTTAATTTTGTTGCAGCTATTGATGTATATGAAGATGGTGAAGCTGGTCTGCTGTTGTGTTATAACTGTAAGTGTTTAGGGAAGGCCAAAAATGGTAATAATTCAATCTGCATATGTAGATCTTCTTTCATTGGAGTCCAGGTCTGTATTTGAAAATAAATTTTAGTGTTTCATTGAAAGTCTGTGAAAATACTTTCTTTGGAACTTAAACACATATTGGAGAAACTAGAAATTCAAGAATTTTAGCCTTACTAGCTGTTTTATAGATGTGCAAGTTATATGATTTGTGAAATCTTGGTGTCTGTAATACCCCATGTGCATAACAGTCTTCAAAGAATGTAAATTACGTGAACATATGGCTACTTGAAGGGCAGAGAAGTACGATTCTGCAAACACTGCTTTCTGAATTTTTCTTGCCTATTCCTCTATCTATAGACGCGTTAGGGACCTGATAACTGTTGAAACAGTAATACTTACTTTGTGAAATAGGACAACTTATTAAAACGTAGGTCTTTTATTTTAGTCTTTCCAGTGTTGTGTTGACAGAGGAAGCAAATTCTGCTTAGCTGTGTAGCTATAGAGGGACTTACACATGAATGTTTGATTACGTGCATAATGTCCACCCTTCTGCAAAATCTGCCTGTAAAATGGATGGTGGTCGCCTACAGTGTAAAGTGATGGATGCTTTTTTTCTATGTTGCTCCAGATGTTTGTCAATACAGAAAGGTATATCCTTTCAGTGGAGGTTCTCCACTGGTCCAGCCATCAGCTTATGACTTCCACTTCAGCTGGAATCAAGTTCCTTATGCTGTTGGTAAGAAAAGATCTCTTTTTAGTAGATGGTTTTTTCATTACCATTTTAGCCTGCATTTGGCTTGTAGTGTAATTACAGTATTCTGGGAATGAGCATGTTACGTTCATGATGCCACTTAACTTAAGTTTCTGTATATGATGATTTTAGAAAGTGGAGCCTTGGCAGCAAGTTCATCCCTCGTTGAGCTTTTTTTCCCTTTCTCTTTTTTGTGTTTTTCATTTTCCATTCACTCTACATTCTGCCAGGCATGGAGAGTGAAATTTTCTTCAGGCTCGATGTAGATTGCTGTCTATCAGTATGTTAGACAACACTTCTCATAGGAAAGGAACATGCCAGAAGAGGTCAAGAACAGTTTTCATGGAGCATCCAAGAAACTTTTACATTAACCATTTTTCCTTGCCAAATAACTTCTATTTCATTGCAGTCTGTGCTTTCCCTTATGTTCTTGCCTTCACTACCGATTCCATTGAGATCCGATTAGTGGTGAATGGGAACTTAGTCCACACAGCAGTTGTGCCTGAGCTTCAGCTTTTAGCATCAAGGGTAAGACGCAGAAAAATCATGTTTGACTATTTCTGTGGTATGTTGGGATCTAATTAACATAAGAAGTTGCTGCTGCTAAAAACGCAACAAACAAAACCGAAATATGTGCTACTTGATCTGCAATAATTGTTCATCTGTGGGCTCTTAGTTTATATCAAGGACAAAGAGAATCAGAAGACGGTTAAGAAAGTCTCAGTGTACTAATGAGGAGTTATTTGTCATTTCAGTCGGATATTTATTTTAAAGCTACTGCTGCAGTGAGTGGATCATCTGGCAGCAGCTCTAAGGAAATGGGTTCAAAGAGTTCTCCTCAAACACCGACAACTTATGAAAAGCCAGAATTTCCTCTTCCTTCTCTAGAAGGTAATGTGGCAGCTCGAATAATGATCTCTAATTGTTCTATCGCATCTTGTTGCGGCTGATCTTCAGTAAAGATGGTAAAAAAATGTGAGTTCCTACCTGAAAGTCTGGAAGATTAGAGATTTTCTATTTTCCACACATATAAAGTGCTTGGCTGATCTTTTGCACTGTAGCATCTTTTCTGAATACATGGTAGCACTGTTCTGAAAAAATAATTTCTGTAGGAAGGGAGGAATTAAGCTTCAGTAGCTTGATGAATCTTTGGCAATGTGACCACAGTAATAATGCAAAAAGGGGCATAAAATTGTGAGAAAGCTTGACATTTCACATACGCTATTCCTTTCATTTAAGAAAAGCTGAAGGACCACTGAATGGCTGAAGCTCTTTTGCAAAACAAAAGTAAGAAGGCTTGAAAAACTTTGCACAGACAGTTTAGTGTAACACGATCTGTGAACAGTCAATCTATAGTGTAACAATAAAGGAGAAACAAGGGAACATCAACTAGGTAATGCAAGATGTATGTACACCTTTCTTCCTTAAATCTGCTGCTGCACTGTTAGCAGAAAGGGAAAGGAGAAGGTAATCACAATTTAAAT
The DNA here is from genome assembly GCA_013398115.1 of Falcunculus frontatus. Lineage (NCBI taxonomy): Eukaryota > Metazoa > Chordata > Aves > Passeriformes > Falcunculus > Falcunculus frontatus. Next base: position 33,227 of record VZRV01010550.1, read on the forward strand.
TTTTTAAAGGCAGTACTATTTGATGGTAAGTTTGGGATTTTGGTTTGGTTTTCTTCTAGGAATTAGGAAAATGAGGTATTTTGTGTTACCTAGGAAGAGGAGTCATAATTTAAACTACTTGGGATCCAGGTTCCAGTATATTTGCAGTATATTAAAACACATGGGAAATATTGCACAGAGTGCAGTGTAATGGTCAGAGTACCAGTCTCAAGTCGTATAAATTTACTTCCTGGTTCCACTTCTGATTCATCATGTTGCCAAGAGTCAATCTTATTTTCTCTCTAAGTCAAATTGCTTGTATTTCTTCCCTCTCTTAGCTTATTTATATTGAAAGGTCTCTAGAGCAAGAAAGACCTTTGTCATTACAGTTAAAAAGTGCCCAGGTCAAGAGATATAACTTGTCTTCGTAACTTTTCATCTGGAATTATTAAGAACTGCTTCTATTGTGAAAGCGTAATGTTCTTTTTTGTCTTTCTGTGTTTCAGGTGAAGTTCCGTGCAAAAACCTGTACAAAATACCTCTCAGCAATCTGGTTGGGCGAAGCATTGAACGACCCCTGAAGTCACCTTTGGCTCCCAAGGTCATCACTACTACAACATCGAGTGGCATTACCTCTCTTCCAGTTATGCACTCGCTATCTTTATCTCGTATGGAAATTAAAGAAATTGCGAGCAGAACGCGTAAAGAATTGCTGGGTAAACTCTCCTCATTCCTCAGTGTTACGTATCAGTTGCCAAACATATACTTTCTAATCTTTGTACCATCACAGGTGGGTTTGTAACATGCAGCTGGTATTCATAAATTATTACAATAAAGAAAAGAAACTGTGAGGAAGCGTTATTTGCAAATAGTATAGCTGTTGTCTGATCACGTACAACATCACCATATTCTAAGCCAGGTAGAAATAGTTAATAATTGAAACCAGCAACAGATACCTTAACGTTTTCATGAATGCTTTATTTTCTGTTGAGAGTATTAAGTCTTTTATTCCTTTATTGAGGCCTCTTGGATGAGCCTGTAACCAAGACAGAAAGTGCACAGAAGCTAAAAAAGGTTTCTCGAAGACAGTCAGACCCCAAGCAGGGAGCAGTAAGATCATCTAGTAGTGACAGGTAAATATGTTGGCTTTAGAAAAGAGCCTAAATTAGACTGTAAATATTTTCAGAATTGATTGCTCATGCTTATCTCAGTTGGCGTGAGGCTGACTGAGACCTTTGTATATCTATGTGCATTTCATGCTAATGTGTTTGTTAGAGTATCTGAATACTGTAAGTACTGTAAGTACTGAAACAATTACATTTTTTGCTAAAGACATGTTGATGAGCAAGGCAAGACTAAATGGCATTTTGTGGGGACCTGCTGCAGTTGAACCTGTTATTAAGATTTGGATGACTGCATCTCCACTGCGCAGACTCTTGCTGTTTTCTTTGTATGCTCTTGTACTGCTATTTTTGGAATAAATTTTGTGAAGAAATACCATAGCACTTGTCTGTTTGGCACTGACCCCAGTGCCATTCTCTTGTTTTCATTGTGTCCATAACCTACATTTTGTGTAGAGTGCTGGCAGAATACAGACATGATACAGGAGACTGAGAGTAACAAAACAAAAAATCTCTTGCAGTGTAAAACTATGTTTGATTTATTTCCCTGTTTGGAAAATATTTGGGTGAGGGGCTTCATTAATACTGCCTTTTGATTATTTTTTAGTAGAGTAAAACAGGAGGAAACTCAGTTGTAGTGGTCTGTGTCTGTCTTTGGGATAACTTGATTGAATCTAGAAGTAGAGTAACCATTGTTCCTTCCTGCCCTGACGTGTGTATTTTTTTTTAGTAACTTTTGTCTTCCTCTTTGCAGGATAATCTCAAGCTCATTTGAAGGCTATTCTGAAAGACGTCATCCTTCCACTAGTTCAGATCCCGATACTTTGGCAAACAGGGAGGAAAGCTCACCATCCAGCTATCCATTTCAGCTGATTTCTTTATGTGATGAAGACATCATTGACTTGAAATGAAGACGCTTTTGAAACCTTTCTTCCTTCACATTTTCTTACAACTCTGTAAGCTCTATGGCAGTGTCACAAACACTGCTTCTGGTGGTAAAATGTGGCTGGAAGTACTGGTGATAAATCTTTATAGAACCCGTGTTCTGGTTAGCACAGCCTGATTTGGTGATGCTTATATCTTTGACATTGGTATGTTTTCTCAGTTAATGAAGCATTACTTTTTATGGCTTTCTAACAGTAGGTAATCAATGAGAGATTTAGGCTGAAACTGAAGTAAACAAAAAGTATTACTTGTTCTAAGCTTCTTATAATTTGACGTAAATACCTAAATGACATGCAGCAAAGTTAATTGCTGTTATTACTATCATGAGTTGTTTTACAAGTGTATGTCATGTGGGAAGAGGAATTTTGTAACACAGATCACTCCTTTTGGTTTTTTGGTCTTTAAAAAAACAGAACGACAACAACAACAAAAAGGCTTGCAGGCGAGGTCATTTTGAACAGTGCAGTCAGTCCCTAAATTGATGCATCTGTGGTATGTTCACTGAAGAATCAAGTGAGATATGAAGATGGTGCTTCCTTTGCTCATTGTTTAGAGGCATTTGAAAGCTCTTTTGGCATAAAGAATCCCTGAAGAGAGAAACTTTCTATAGGAAACACAAACTTTCAGAATATTTCTTTAAAATTGGAAATTAAAAAAACCTAAGAAACCCATAAACAAACAAAAAATCCCAAAACGAAAACCCCAATCCATCTACTGGAAAACTCTTTATTGTAGTGCATCTGCAGATTTTTCCATTACAGGCAGAAGAGCCTACCCCAGTTGTGTTTGACTACAAAAAGATTCTTACGCAGGCATCGGCATTAGCTGTTGGATGCGCTTGCACCAAGAGTATACATCATTATTCTAGATAGTTGTGTTTTTCTAACTGGATGCAGACTGAAATTTCACTGCTAATAAGCTAGTTTTCTACGATGAAGTAGTCATCTTGTCTCTTGCTGTGTTAAAGGACAGGGGTTAATATTTAAAGTTTGATTTTATTTTTTTTTTAACCCTTTCCTCTAGAACACCTTTGCAAGGATTTGTTTTTGTTTTGGTTTTTTTTATTAGGGTGTGATGCTTCCAGCCTTTCTATATATGATGTTTTTAGCTTCATTAGCAAGTGTTTCTTGTTCTATATGTAGAAATACTTCTGTATCTTTGATTTTATTTAATAATACCACTCCGTATGTGATGATTTCCCTTCTGCTCAAGCATGATCATATGGAGATGCATGCCTTTTGCTGCCATCTGTCTGAGTGTAAAACTGGTTTTGCAAAACAAATTTTTTCTCAGTTTATTGTATATAATGGCTGAACTGCTTCACTTAAGAAAATATGCAAGGTCTTATCTGAAAGCATAATATCTTACTCTCAACTGGAGTGGCTAATCAACAGAAGAAGCAATATTTTCAACAGTAATTAGTCTAGGAGCAGAAGGCCATTATTACTTTAGTGGGTCGTGCACTCATAGGTGTGTGGGGTGAATATTAATAAGCATCTAAAAGGAAGTACTAGATCAAAGTCTTTGCAAAAACTTGTAATTATTTTTTGAGACTGTTGTTTCCAGAGATTGTGTTACTTTACCCTATCCTTATTTATTTGGACAGGTAAGGTTTAAAAAAAAAAAAAATCAAGCTTAAAGTTCCATGTGGTGCTTCTTTTCCTGGAAGTAGTAAACATTTTTGAATCCACTTTTGGGGTCACTGCAGGCACTTACATATTTTTAGAAAGCAAAAGAACCAGCTTTTTCCCTGAACAGCTTTCTCAGTGTAGTATTTGGTTTGTGGCTATTTTTGAAGACTGTACCAGTGTGTTGCAAAACTAGGGCTTTAGTTAAAATTCTAACTGGAAACTTCACTTTACCCTGTTAGGATATTGGATTTTAAATATACTGCAGATGTTCACCTGTGCTATTATAGCATGGTTTAAAATGATTAACCGTTGCTTGATATCAGTTGAAGCAATAGATGGAGATTTTAAAACTTGTTTTGAAGAACCTGAGCAAACACATACTTGGGTATCTTGAAAGACTAGCCTTAGAGATGGAGCACTAGGGAGAACAAGAAGAATGAGAAGAGCTTGAGAGAAAGCTTGACTACTGGCTATGATGGTAGTCAGAATGCATATAGATACGGCATTTGTATCATGTCGTAAACATGATTATAGAAGGAAAGGCTATAAAGCAGGAGGTATTTCATTGAACCAGAAGTGCAGCAATGGCGGTAAACTATTACCATAAATTAAGAGAGTGTTGGGGGGTGGGAGTATGTGTGTGTGTGTGCACGCTTGAGTGTGAGAGAGAGAGAACCTTTGAAGGTCTGCCTGTAATTACAGCATTGATGATACCTAGCAAATGAACTATAAGGAGTACAGATATTGGATTACTGAAGCTAGACAAAACCAGATCATACTAGCTTCATGGTACGTATCTGGAACAGGATCATTGGTATCATTTGAAGAGGGAAGCCGAGCAACTGCATTCCCGCCCACCTCCCACCTGCTTTTATGCTATAGCTTGACTTAATGGGTCAGCTACAAGCTGTTAAGCAGGTCACACTAGGAACTACCAGACCTTAACCAGACTATTACTCATATAGGACAGAAAGGAATCCTGGAAAAAAAATTACATGTCTTCATTCTTAATGTACCCAGTAAGTGCCTTAAAAAGGCTTTGACTTCTTGAGTTTTTGCTTCTGTACTTAATCAGAGTGTCTTAGAGGGATAATATCTAATGTGGCAAAAGAAGTAGAGAGGGATACATTTAGTTTGCTTTATATGACACCTAGAGATGGTAGCTGAGGCTTTAGAGTCATGTATATGTAGTTTACTACCTACTTACTGTATGAGAGCAGCCCAGAATATAGTTAGAAGGCAGAGACCATGGAAATAATCCAATTTTATTTGACACAAGCCACAAGAGCCAAATTCTGTGAAGATCTTTATCGCTTTTATTGTATCACAAAACCAAATACCAACACAAGCATGTGAAATTGCTGGTGTCACAGAGAAACCTCTGTTGTACAAGGATGTGGCTTCTTTGAGTTTTTAGTAGTCTGATCAGACTACCACGATTTCTGTGTCCCTTAGTGTGAGGAGAACTAGCTTCTAGCCATTGTTTCTCTCAAGAGATCCTTACCATTCAGACTGCTATTTAAAATCTAGAGGTAGTTGGTGGTATGGATACATAAGCTCTCGTGCATCATTTATAAAAGGCAAAGTTCTTACACATCTGTGGAACCTCTCCTTCATAAGACTGGTGTAAGATGACAAGCCTTGTTGGAAGGCTGCTGGGCTGGCTATGTTGTCGTTCACTCCAGCGTTAGAGCCATGTTGTTTGCCTTCTGTTTTTCCAGCATGTGCATGCATATACTCTCTGAAACTTAAAAAGTAGTCTTAGGCACAAATTGTAGCCATGTCCACTGTAAGCACAACCCTTTCTCCCTTCACATGGGGTGTCAAAGCTGCCTGTAGGCTACATTCTTGATGTTGGCTGACCCATCTCATGGTTGGGAGAAAAGATAATCTCTGAATCTACAGTTATGTGAGATGGGTGTTGTTCTAGTAGGAAAACTGAAAAATGTTGCTACAGATGGATGGAAGGAATTGTTTCCATGAAGGAAGAATTGTTACCAGATTGAACACTTGCTATCAAGCTAAGTTTAACTGAAGGCCCATTCTGGACTCTTGGCTAAGTTTCTGCAAGAAATACTTTCTATCCCAGTGGTGCTGGATTTGTTGGCAGCAGCAGGGCTCTTAACTCTTTCTGGCTAAATGATATTGGTCACCACTTCATCACTGTGCCTTAGTCTGACTAAATTATACAAATGTAATTTACTTTGGTGCAAGCATTAGATTGTACAGGTAGTTAATTTAAAATGTACTTGTGCCTTCTCAGCAGCATGGGTAATGATGCATGGAATCACAAAATAGTTGAGGGCAGAAGGGACCACTGTGTTATCATCTAGTCCAGTACACACACCCAAGCACCACCATTCAGAAATCTGTTCAAAATGGGTATGCAACATTTTGAGCTACTCATCTTTGTGCTGCATTTGAATTACAGCATGCATATAAACCATCACCACAACTTTGAAGTATCACTAGGACTCAAGAACCCCAAGACACATGAGCTAAGTTAATTCTTTCACACACACATACAGTATGCAGCCCTTAAGGTTGAGGCTGATGAGCCCTTCCCAAGGTCCTTAAAGCCCAGTTTGGGCTTTAGAAACCATTGCAGACTAAGAGTAATTTTTGTCCAGTTCCTTATTCTAGTGGCAATGCAGTACACATAAATATTTTATACAAATGTTTGAAAGTAACAGAACACTTCCTTCTAATAAGAAACAAAGACGTATGTGCTATTTGAAAGGGCTATGGCTATTCATGGTAGCAAGAGAACTCTCTAGGTTCAGTGAATGCATGCATACATTCAGTTTCCTGGTTTTACAAAGAAGTAAGGCCTGTTCTAGTTATAGTCCTTTACTAGTTTGGGAGTGTGGCAGGGATTCTTGTTTGTTTTGGTTGGTTTGGTTTCTTGAGGCTGGGGGGGGGGGGGTGGGGGGGGTTGTTGGTTTTTCGGTTGGGATTTTTTTGGTTGGTTTGCTGTTGTTTTTCAATGCATAACATACATGCAAGTATGCACCTGGAATGAGTAGCAGGTTTGCTATCTGCCTTCATGTGATTATTTCCATAAATGTGCAAGTATTTCTAACTGATAGATTCAAATAGAATTTTTTTAGTACTGTGACAGTCAAGTGAATAAATGTTTAAACAGTACATAAGAGGGCAGGGAATGGGTAACATTATTGCTTAACTAGTTACATATGGTTAAGGTTGCTACTCCTGACATATATTTTCTGCTGTTCTATGTATATTTGACCAGTAACGGCTAGCTCGAACATGTTTTCCTAAAGGTGGGGGTCTATAACTTGTGCTTGCAGATGCGGTGGCTTTTCCAGAGCTGTTGGCTTAATCTGCATTTGAAATATATAACCCTTTTCATTTGGATTTGGTTTTCAATATATATACATATATAGGTATATATATTTGTAATTTCTACTGTAAATTTTCAGAGATTAAAAATCCTGAGATTATATGCATTGGATTTTAAAGTAATGGGATCATAAAAGGCAGGGGAAGGAAAAATCCCATCAGCGATTGATACAGAGGTATTTCAGAATAATTTCTGTTACCTTCTATGTATGAAAATGAGTATCACGCTATTTTCATTGTTAACAATTTGATGTCATGGTTCATATGCACAGCGCTTGCTAATTCAGTTAAAGCACTGTTTTCTCAGATAGGCTTAATCTGTTTTTGTGAAGGACTAAATTATACCCTGGGAACCTAATATTAACAATGTGGGAAGGCTCAAGAGATTATGCAGCAAACATCTGTACTTGCACGCAGGTTAGAAAGTATTTCTACTCTTATTAGTTGAGCCCAGCAACTTCACTAGCCTGTATACTGCTTAGCTGCTTCACTTTGTTGCTGACCTATAACTGACTGACTCCTGTTTGCTACTGGAAATAGTGGTACTAGCACCTGACTTGAAGAGAAAATTGAGATTATTTTCTGCATATTTATTTATAGCTCTACTAGGTATTTACCTGGTTGAATGGAAAATGTTATGTAAAGGCTTACGCAGAGTGTTATCAGTCTGGAATGTCAGTTTAATTGTCTTCAAATGGTAGCAGACTGCTTTGTAATTTATTAACTGCATATTGTTAAGACTGTTGCTACGTTTGTGGTCAAAGACTCTTTACCACTGGTCTTAAATGCTGATATATTACCATTGTTTTTAATGTCATATGATAGCATGTGTGGTTTGTGTTTTAGATGTGACATCCAAATAGAAACGGTCCTATCACATCTGAAACTGTTTTAAGTGCTATTTATCACCTTTGTGAAGAAGAAAGATGATTTATTCTTTCATATGTAATAAACTATAAATTTGACCCCACACGTTTCTTTCACACACACAAGACTAATGACTTTCAAATTTGGAAAGTAAAAAGACAAGAAATCAAAAAGACAGGATGTAGCACAGAGCGCACTGCCTTTTCCATTTGAGTTTTCTGAAGTGCTGTATCATACCTATGAGATTGCTGTTTGTGTCTTAAGCTTTACCCATCTTTGACAAAAACTATAATCTAGCATTGGTTTATGTTTCCGGGCATCTTTTAGACTTTCAGAGACCTGCTTCGGTTGGAGATCTTTACTCTGTAAACTAACACTACAAAATAGTTTTTCTCCCTTTCTGGCTAAGTGTATAATCTTACTGTCTCCGAGACCTTGCAATTCCTTTTGAAAAAGCAGTCATCTTTTCCTGAAGTCTCAAAGACATTCTCGTAAGAGCTACAACGCTTCTTGTGATTTAAATCCATTCCTAGCCAACTTGACAACAATAGGAAAAAACCTTAAATCCATGAAAGCCAAGTATTCATCTCCATTTGGGATTAAGACTTAATTCTGTGGTCAGGCATCCCAGAAGTAACAGCAACACAAACATCAAGTACTGCAGTCTGAAATTAACATTACCCAGGCTACATCGTGCACTTCTTCACTGTACCATACGCCATAAGGAAAAGGTAGAGTAGAACAAGGACATCTTATGTATTTATTTATAAAATTAGATTTTATTTTACATCTTAGAAAAAATACAATTAACGTTCTCACATGGCCATTACAGTCAGTATGCTGACTCTGTGAAAAGAACACAGGAACTGAAGAAATAAGAGTAATTAATGATGCTTACTATACCATCATGCAAGTCTTTGGTTCCTACGAAGGCCTTAACCCATTCGTTAACACACAAGCAGCACTCGGTATGCCTGTCGCTTTAAGTAGGAAGATTTCAGGTATCAGCAACCCAGCCGTGGAGTAGGACCCCAGGCAAGGGGAAAACCTGCAATTACAAAGCAAAGAGAATAAATGCAAGTTAAGTAAGAAAAAGTAATGCAGGTTTCACGTTAGATTTGTGCATGGTTCCACCAACACCGTACCTCTACCAGAAGGAGAGATAATAAGTGATTTTAAGTCAGTATGATAAACGCTAGTGCATTTTTCATCATAATAATTACAGGAATATTCTTAACAAACAGAACTTGCCCAACCTCAGGTACGAGTCGGGAGCGGCGTAACCCAGCAGGCAGCGAGACTCCTGAGCAGCCATGTCTCGCCTGTGGGGAAGCCAGTCGCCTGTGGCCCGTCCCCGGCCGCCTCTCCACGGGCCCGGGCTACGAGCAGCGCCGGGCAGTAGCAGCGGGGCGGGCGGAAGCGGCTGAAGCGCGGCGGCGGGGAGTGATGACGTTGAGAAGCGCCGGAAGCCGCCTGATCGTGAGAGCGGCGGTGCGGGAGCGCCTTCTCTCCGGTGCCGGCGGTTCGCCCGGCGCGGGCTCGGCCCAGCCCTCCCTCACCTTCCTCGCCGGGCGGTCGTGAGGCCCTGGTCTCTTCTTGACGGTGACCCTCCTGTCGTGGCTGCCCGCAGGTAGTGGCGCGGGCTGCGGAAGTGCTGTGAGCCGGTCCTGCCGTGGGAGCGATGGCCGCAGGGAAGCACCCGGCCGTGCTGGGCTCCGGGAGTCCACGCAAGCCGTGGCGACTGCCCGCCGACGGACACCCCGCGCCGGGCTGCTACCTGAGGTGAGCGATGCGGAGCTATCGGCAGCAGCGGCGCTGAGTCTGCAGTCCTCGCCGTGCTTTTTGCGCGCGGAGGTATACTGGGAGCGGGCAGGGGGAGCGGATGGGGCTGGCTGCGTAACACCTGGAAAAGAGGCTCGAGTACCGGTTTCAGTGGCCTCACAGCAGCCCTTAATTTCAGTATTGGCTTCACGTATTGAATACAAAAAACGCCTTGGAGCTCACGGAGTTTTTATTCGTAGCCGGCCTATTAGAGTTTTTACTCGTTTTAAAGAGACCACATGCCTGTTTGAACAGCAGCTATATTCACTGCCGTATATGCTGAGGAAAGCTGGTAAGTGCTGTCTGCAGTAAAAGTTACTGTAATGAACTTGTGACTTGATAGGAGTAGCTGCTTCTGTGCATTTGACATCCAGAACTTTCTTGTGTTTTTTACCAACAATTGCATGCCAATTGCAGCCTTTTATAGTGATGACTGTACTTTTCTGTACTCCTATGCTCTGTTAAGAGGTGTACTCTAAGATCTTATTCTATGACGGTAAAATGTCTGTATAGAAATAAACATACTGTTGAGTCCCACTCAGATACCTCAATTCTTCCAGCTTGGGAGTTTGACAGTTGTCTAATGAATTAGACCTTCCAGAGAAAATAAATAAATATTATTTTTTAACTGTTTACCTGATGTTTACCTTGTTAGTGTTCACAGGTCATTGAAGGAACTTGAGATGTCACAGGATAGTATAAGTGCATACAGGATGTAGTTCAGGAGGTGGTATTAAATTTCACAGTTAAGTCTCAGTGGAAATAAACTGAGAAAATAGGGGGGAAAAAAACCAACAGGATTTTTTAAACACATTTAGGTCACAGTGGTGCAGACATGTCAAAACTGATGCTAGACCAGCACAAGCTCAGGTCTTTACTTGGGCCTAATAGAAAGATGACTAACGAATTCTCCAACACAGTTTGTCACACATCTCTTTATATGTTTTCTCAAAACTAACTAGTTACCTGCTTTGTATTTAAAATAGTTCAGGACAAAGACATGAGTAAATTCTGTTAGTAACTAGCTTATCACTCTGCTTATGTGCTCTGTTTTCTTCCTTTTATCAGTATAATCCATGAGTAAACTCTAAGACAGTGTTTGTTTGCTATAATAGGTTTAAAACTTAAACTAACCCCTACCTTATTTGACTCAGAATTTGAAAGTGTTAATCTAAAACAAGAAATATGTTAACATTCACAATGAATGCTAACATTCACTAGCTACATACAATTTACTTTTAAGTCTGGTGTGGGACAAATGATAGTTCAAGGTGCATGCAAATGCTTAGTCCTAACCTAAAGAATATTTAAAAATGCGTTTGGTCACTTCAATCTATGTGTTAACATGCCATTTGGAATACTGATGTACCAGTAATAAAGATGTGATTCTTACCTTATTTTCTGAACGGAACTAATACAGTATTTTGATGTATCACAGGTAAATTTTTCCATAACCTTATGGAGAAAAAGGACTTTGAAGCATGGCTTGATAACATTTCTATTGCATTTCTTTCTCTGACGGACTTGCAGAAAAATGAAACTCTGGATCACCTGATTAGCTTGAGTGGAGCAGTCCAGCTCAGGCACCTCTCCAATAATCTAGAGATTCTCCTCAAGAGGGACTTCCTCAAACTTCTTCCATTGGAACTTAGTTTTTATCTGTTAAAATGGCTTGATCCGCAGACCTTACTCACATGTTGCCTCGTCTCTAAGCAGTGGAACAAGGTTATAAGTGCCTGTACAGAGGTGTGGCAGACTGCATGTAAGAATTTGGGTTGGCAGATAGATGACTCTGTTCAGGATCCTCTGCATTGGAAGAAGGTTTACCTAAAAGCTATTTTAAGGATGAAGCAACTGAAGGACCACGAAGCCTTTGAGACATCCTCTTTAATTGGACACAGTGCCAGAGTATATGCACTTTACTATAAAGATGGACTTCTGTGTACAGGTAGGAAGGACAGATGACTTGGGAGTCTTAAAATTCTTTGTTTTCTCTTCCCCTTTATAAGATTAATGACAATTTGCTTTTCTTTTACCAGACAAATAATTTTCATAGTGTGAATACAGGTGATGATTCAAAATTACTTTTGTTTCTTCAATTTCTGAAAGACCTGGTGTACTAATAAACTCTCTGCCATGGGCCGGGACAGTGATGCCTGCTGTTACTATTTGTTTATCCAACAAAGAAATTGGTCTCCTTGTGCCCTTATTAAAGTGACTAATGAAAAGCAGCTTGGCAGAAGAGGACCCAGAGGTCCTGGTATACACCAAGTGAACATAAGCCCCAATGTTCCCTTGCTGCAAAGAAGGCCAATGATATCCTTGGCTGCTTTAGGAGGAGTTGTCAACTCCTCCTAAAAGTGGGATGCTCCTTCCCCTCTTCTCAGCACTAGTGAGGCCTGGTGGAGTACTGTGTCTGGTTTTGAGCTCCTCAGTAGAAACAGGGACACACTGGAGAGTCCAGCAAAAGGCCATGAAGATGATGAAGGGACTGGAGCATCTTTCATATGAAGAAAGCCTGAGAGAGTTGGGACTTCTTATCCTGAAGAAGAGAGGGCTCAGGATGCTATCAATGTACAGAAATACCTGAAGTGAGGGTGCAAAGAAGATGTAGCCAGGCTCTTTTCAGTGGTGCTCAATGATGGGACAAGAGGCAGTGAAACAGGAGGTTTCACAGACTGAAACACAGGAGGTTCCCTTTAAAATACTTTTTTTTACTGTGAGAGTGATTTGTTCTTTTACATTTTTATGGTGGGAGTGATTGAGCACAGGTTGCCCAAGGACATGGTGGAGCATCCATCCTTGGTCACACTCAAAAGCTGTCTGGTCACGGTCCTAGGCAGCTGGCTGTAGGTGGCCCTGTTGAGTAGCAGGATTGGAAGAGTTGACCTCTAGAGGTCACTTCCAACCATAACCATTCTGCGATTCCATGAAAATACTTTATTTAAGACAAACAAAGATGAGTATAGGATCAGAAATACTATTTACTCTTTGCTTCCAATTATCCTGTTCTTTTATATTCTAGGATCAGATGACTTGTCTGCAAAACTGTGGGATGTAAGCACAGGTCAGTGCATATACGGTATCCAGACACACACTTGTGCTGCGGTGAAGTTTGATGAACAAAAGCTCGTAACAGGATCTTTTGATAACACAGTAGCCTGTTGGGAATGGAGCTCTGGGGCAAAGACACAGCATTTTAGAGGACATACTGGTGCAGGTATGTTGAAATTTTTAAAATTGTAATTTCACCAGTCAAGTACTGTACATCATCATCAAACAAAATATAATGTGAGTTAGCTTTCTGCACACTAGCTTTTTTGGTTTGTTCAGCCTCTGTTCTCTGTCACCTGAGTCACCTCAGTTCCCCTCAACAGGGGAAGTGACCAGAACAGATATAAATTTGTCCTTGAATATGCCAAAGCTTAGCCACATAGTGTTTTGCAATTGTGCAGAAGTAACACTAAATGCCATAGTTATTCAGTAACTTCAAGTCTCAAAGAGGTGCAAACCTTAGGTAGCAAGGGCATTTATGGCCAAGGCCATTCTTTCTATTCTCAGACTGGACGTGAGTTTACAGCAAAGAGCAAAGTAGTACCGGGGAATACGTATTTGCCTTTCCCTCATAATTAAATTCTTTGTCATGTACTTAAAAATATACTCAACTCAGCTGTAGTTTTTTTTCCTTGTATCTCTAAAATGTACTAATCCTGCTGGAATTGTCTTACTAAAACTCTGGAAATAGGAACTAGCTTAAGTTACACTTTGCAATAATCCAGCCATAAAGGAGCCACTGGTATACATGCTCATAATTTGGGAAAAACCCCCCAGTAATTTTGCAATGTAAACTTAGGCATCCAGAGCAACAATTCCTGTATACAGTTCAAGAACAACAGTTAAAGACGTAGTAGCATATGAATTTAGAGGCTGCTAAATTCATACAGAGGCTACTAGTGTCTCACAGAAAAACGCATGCATAGAGACTGGTTTTCCTTATTTTGTTCTGTCTTTGCTTGAAGTTTTTAGTGTGGATTACAATGATGAACTTGATATTCTGGTTAGTGGCTCTGCAGACTTCACTGTGAAAGTATGGGCCTTATCAACAGGAACGTGCCTGAATACCCTTACTGGACACACAGAATGGGTCACTAAGGTGGGAATATTGATTTCCGATTAATCTCGCACAGTTATTTGCACAAAATATGTAACGTGTTCTAAATTTTTATTTCCTATTCCTAACCCTGCAGCTATGTTTAGAATCTGAAGAACATCTGGAAATATTGCAAAATAACATTTCGACAGAAAAAATATTTAAGCTGTAATTAAACCTTTCAGACCATTGAAGATATTTCAATTCCAAAGCAGCTGGGCTAATATTAGGAAGCAGTGTTTGATTCAACGACTGAATAAAAACTGGTTCTGAAAGAATATTGCTTTAAAAATTATGTAAAAAATCTAATGATCTTGATAACAAAAATCTGAGCATGAAACAGTATTTTTCTTCTGGTTATTTCAGAACGTGGTGGGGGGTGTGACTGTACAGGTGAAGTATATGTGTTTGCTTATTAATACATTAAGTTGTCACTACTAGGAACAAGAAGAGCGTAAACTGTAGTTTTCCTTCAGTTGCTAGAAGTGCTGCCTTTATACGTGGGTCCAGTATGCAGGTGGTCAGTGAAGTGAAAAATGCAAATGAAAGTTTGTTTATTTAACAGCATCAACATAAATCATTACCATCCTTCAATTACAGGTCGTTTTGCAGAAGTGCAAAGTCAAATCTCTTATGCATAGTCCTGGGGATTATATTCTCCTAAGTGCAGATAAGTATGAAATCAAGGTGTGTGCCATATATCACGCATATATTATTTTGGTACATTGGGAAATAAAAAGCTTGAGTACTTTGCTGAAGTTTACAAATAATAGAAGGCTTTATGTTTTCCTACATTTCCCACTTTAGGGGCTGCATGCAGAACATGAAACTCTTTGGAAGCTAATCTTTCAATGCTCTTCTTAGCATTTAGCTTTAAATGATAGCCCTACAAGAATGGTAGTGCAAAGAATCAGCGCTTTTAGTTCATGCCTATTATGCTAACTTGACAGTGAAGCACTTAACTGCAAATACTGTTACTGTTGGGGACTTTGGGGTTGGAGCATGCTGTTAAGTTTGTGGCTATAGAAGTGCTTCGTAACTGAAACACTGTTACATTTCTGTCTCAATTGGGTGGGGTTTTTTGTGTTTTGTTGGGGGTTTTTTTGCCGTTCTTTAAAGTACCCATTTTCACTGGGATTTTTTAGGCTAGAAACAACACATGCTGCACCAATACTGTAAGACAAGTCACTTGAAGAATCGCTGTTCCTACCTGAAAGAGATAAATATTTCTGAAAAATACCCATGCACACATTTACCTGACGCTTAAAAAGAGACTGTGAGGCTTGCTGTATTTGTGTAACAGTTTATAATGTGAATTTTCTATGGTCTTAAACTGTGTTTTAATTATAGATTTGGCCTATTGGAAGGGAAATAAACTGCAAGTGCTTAAGAACACTGTCTGTTTCTGAAGACCGCAGCATCTCCCTACAGCCCAGACTGCACTTTGATGGTAAATACATAGTGTGCAGTTCAGCACTAGGATTATACCAGTGGGACTTTGCCAGCTATGATATTCTCAGGTAAACCATTCAGTTTAGGATTCAGTCTTCATTGAATAAGTAAGAAGTAGATCATACTAGTTTTAATAACTTACTTTAGATGTGGACCAAAAGAATCTTGATAAGAATCCTGCAAACATCTTACTTTACACATATTGAGAGGTCTAATTCTAATTTCTCATCTGATAATATGAATTGTTTGATTGCTGTTTTGGTTTGTGGCCACATGCTAGTTCTCCTCTGTATTTTCATTCCGTAAGCTGAAGCATTTCAGTATAGACTTAAATCAGACTGCAATGCTGTAGTTGTGAATGTGAAAATGTAGTGACCCAGAGCTAATGTTACCATGGAGACTGCTATACAGAGAACCAAGCAGGCGTTTCTGGGGGTCCTTTGATGGGACAAGAAATTAAAAAAGTCTTTTTCCTTATAGCACTACTGATCTGTCACTCCTGCTAATGCTGTGGAATGACAGTGAAATCTATCACACTGCAATAAGGGACTGAACATAATGGCATTCCATTTCCACAAAAAGAATCAGGCTGTATGAGTTAGAAATGGTGGCATCAAAGATAGCAACTTACTAAAGAAAAAAATACGATTTAGAACTGCTATCAGACTCTTAATTCAAACAGCCTGAATATTTGTGGAGTATCTACCTTTGGAAGATCTGCTCCGGAAGAAGTGCTTCTTATCAGTAAGAATGACTGAGTAATTTTGCCTCTTAGTTTACCGTCCCATCTTTCAAAAGAGAAAGATGTCTCTTACTGCTGAGAGCAGATTTTCATCTCCACGCATTTTTGTGCCTCAGTTCTGTGCATTATGTAATGCTATGATCAAACGTGCAGGCAGTTGTGGAAGACCCAACTCTTCAGTTTCTTTTGTGTGTTATGTGGAAATGGCTCTTTTTATCTTGTGCTCTGCAGAACAATTCCTTTCAAACCTTAGCCTTTACTTATGTTCAGATGGGTCTGTCCTGAATGCACAGAGTTAGAACTGAAACCACAAGCCTGACTGTAGCTAAGTGTTCAGTTGCTTAATTTGAAAGATTTGCATCCAGTTATTTCAAAATTATTTCAGAATGATGAGTTTAGACACATTTTCTGTAGACATACGGGATTTGGTTTAGCTCATGACTACATTGTAAAGGAGATTCTAACACTGTTTTCTTGTCTTCTAGGGTTATCAAACCTCCAGATGTCTCAAATGTGTCCTTGCTGGGCTTCGGAGAGATATTTGCTCTACTGTTTGACAACAGATACCTGTATATAATGGACTTGAGGACAGAAAAACTGATAAGCCGCTGGCCTTTACCAGAATATAGAAAGTCAAAGAGAGGTTCAAGCTTTTTGGCTGGTGAAATGTCTTGGTTAAATGGACTAAATGGCCAAAATGATACGGGCTTGGTTTTTGCCACCAGTATGCCAGACCATAGTATCCATTTGGTGTTATGGAAAGAACATGGCTGAGAAGCTCACATATACAAAGTCTTCAGGAATGTATGGCCTATCGGCAGTGTGTCCATAAAATGAGACTTTGCATGAACCAAAGTTGCACACCCAATGGTATCATCATGCAATGCACAATCATTTACTTTTATTTGGGCATTTGGGAATGGGTTGTTTCGGACATAATGCAATGCAGCATGCTAACAGTATTCACCACAAATTTTTGTCTATAGTCATGTTTAAATATACCTATTTGGACTCTGAAGTATAGCTTGTTATGTTTAAACCATTCAAATCTGCTATCAAGTCTGAAATCAAGTTGTGCTTGACCTGGCTTCTGACCTTTTTTTTGTTGTTGAAACAAAAGGTGAAGCTACTATTTTAGAACCACAGGCTTTTGTACGTGTAACAGCAAATACTGGTTACAGTGCATGGCTGCTTAACCAAAATGAGAAAACAGCAAACCCTTTCTCTCTCCAGAATCTTTCTCTTCAAAATGTTTTTCCATATGATAGCTTTAAATACTTAGCCTTTGAAACAGAAGAATCTAATGAGTCCTAGGATCAGATGTTTTAAGTTCAGGAACATATCAATACGGCCTCTCCTCAGCAAGAATGATGCAACTTTTCATCTATCTGATAGAGGTTGCGATCGTGATTAAACTTGGAGAACCTCTGACATATTCATCATACTTGCTGACGGTAACTCCGAATGGCTTGATTGGT
Source organism: Falcunculus frontatus (assembly GCA_013398115.1). Classification (NCBI taxonomy): domain Eukaryota; kingdom Metazoa; phylum Chordata; class Aves; order Passeriformes; genus Falcunculus; species Falcunculus frontatus. Next base: position 50,776 of record VZRV01010550.1, read on the forward strand.
ATTTTATAGTCCTTGTTTCCTATAGTTTGTGTTAAAATGTAATTTAGTTCACGAGTGGGAAGGTGATGTTCAGTCTCTACAGCAAGTCACTTTCTTACATTAAATGTCTACCAGCCATTCACTTTCTCCAAAAGTTCCAGTAAATATAATGCATTTAAAGTAGTTGCTACATCTAGAGTTGGAAAGCAGGGGCAAATGACAGAATGCCACATCTCTGGGGGAAAAAAACATCAAGCGTCTGAAGAAAAGCACAGGAGTAGAAAGAGGTCTTATTGATCATCGTAGGAGACTTGATGTACACAAGTTAACTGCTGAGTAGTAAATACTTGTCCGCTTACTTTTGTGCTATTTGACATGTACTTAAAAGCTATATCTGCAACATCATGTGCTTTAGAAATGCTTTAGGTTGGTTTCCCTTCCTTCCTCCCTTCCTCTCCCCTTAATGATGTCAATTTTTTTTACACAATCCGAAAACATGAGTTTTCATGAAAATTGACTCATGCCCTTGAAAAGACAAAACTGTCTAGCATTACTACTGTGTGATTTTTTCTTCCCGCTATCCAAGGTGACCTGATTTCATACTTAATACTGAATGAAGGCTAAGGTTCCCAAATGTGTGTGGTATGAATTACACCAATGAAGGGGAGTTTTCATATGCAAGAATCAGTATTTGAGTGATGCCGTAGGAGCTCCATAAAGTCACAGTGGAGCAGTCTCTTAAACACAAGGCCAGACTCTTAAGCACTCAATTTTCTCACCTTTACTCACACCAATTTACTTTGAAAAATGTTGTCTGTAGTCAAGGATTTTATCAACCGGAAGCCAAATTCACAACTCCCAATTCGAACTGCACTGTGTGGGGCATGTCTCACTCCAAAGTGAAAAAAGCTTCCATGAAATAGAAAGTTTTCAATAACTCGCCTTGAAATCCAGTTCTCATCATTCTTAACAGTATAGTTATGATGTGTGCAGTAACTCAGCTGCTTCTGAAGGAGCCACCTATATAGCACTGCATTAACTTTGAAAGATTAAATAGAGGCATGCTAGAAATGTCCTTGTTTCCAAACCAGCAAAACAGGAAAACTTGGTTAACTATTTTATTAGTGACCTTGATGATGCAGAGTCCACAGAGAGGTGGAGCACAAGACGGCTGAGAAACCGAGACCCAGGCTCAGCCTTCCAAGAAAGAATGGTGGGGAAAGGGAAGGTGGTGGGGAGGGGATGGGGAGGCACTGTTACTGTGTCCAGCTAACTAGTAAGCTATAAAGAAAACAGACTCATTTCAGCATCATGCAGCAAGACAATGGTTAATTGTTCTTGCAATAAGAGAAATTCTCCACAGTGAGGTTAGTTTAAGACTGAAACAAAGTCCTGAGCACACCATGTTATAAGCAGGGAGTTGGACTTCCAGATTCCCCTTCTAAATGAGTCTGAAATTTTAAATGGACTTGTTGCCACACAAGATTGTATGAGTGACAGCAGCAGGCATCTCAGATACTAAGATAGCTGCAAGTTTGTTGATACAGACTGGGAGATGCTGCAGTCACTGTGAAGCAAAGTAAAAGTTCCCTTTGGACATCTGCTAATGATACTAATCCACTAATGACAGAGCTCTTTTAAGGCACAGGTATGCGCCACTACAAAAAGCAGTGACAATAATGTAGAAATTTAAAAAAGCATACTTGCTCTCACACACACTTCTCTCTGTCAGACACCAAAGTGTCAGGCTATCGCTGCCTTCAGATGTGCCTTCAGTAAGAAGGTTCTAATATATTGCCACAACACATGCAATGCATATAGTTCTGGGGGCTTACCAAACAGAAACGGAAATTGTGAAACTGAAACTGTGAAACTGAAGTGAGCAAATGGTTTTTTTGTTTGCTTTGGTTTCCATCTGACCCTTCAGCAAAAGTCATTACTTAGCACTATTTCCAGATACAGGTTGGAAAAAATGCAGCTTCTGTGTACCCTTACACCTACCCAAGGAAGCAACATAATTCAACTTACCCATCACATAAAGGACTAAAATCTAACTTGTGCCTAAATTTCATGAAACATTTTCCTACGAGGCTTCAAGGTGCCAGAAAAAAAACCCCACAACAACAAACTATTACTTTTCATAAAAGTTGTTTGGCCATTTATTTTTTCTCCTCGAAATAGGTACTTTTCAGTTCACAGAAGTGTCTTTAAGATAAATCTGTATCCCTCGCCTCTATTAAAACTTTCCAACACAACTCAGCACTTACCGCTTAAGTAATTCAGAAGAGGTGGGATCACTCTTCTCAAACTTACATGTCTCCAAAGCCCAGCTGAACAAGACATTTGTATCAGCAAAACTCCAATGGCTGTGTTTAGTGTTACAGTCCATCACAACTTTAACATACACTATTTCCAAGAACATCAGGGGTTAATTTTTTTACAAGTGAAAGGAAGATTGTGCTGAATTACTTATCTTTTACTCAATTTGATGCATACAAATTTGGTACCCAGTGACATACACATTGCAAGAATTAAGCAATGGTACCGTTAATACTAATGACTGTAGTTGTACTTTTTGTACATATGCTGAAAACTCTTTTGCATTATTTGAATCAGTTGACAAATACTGATTTTTATTATTGTTTTGACTGAAAACAAATTGAACATTTCTCAGAAGAAATACTGCAATCTGCACCGACCCTTGATACCATTAAATGATTCATGGCTTTGCTATAGATTCTCTAAATAATTGCAGCAAAATGTAAATTCCACATGGAAATCAATTTAATGTGATCTTTAAATTATATCCTCTGTCTTCCCACAATACAAGTAGTTCTCCACTTTCCCTCCTTATAACCAAGGCTTCACTTTTGAGCTTGCAGCATGGTTTGAGATAGCACCTTGTTAACATTCATGATTAATGATGAGTTATATCTCCACAGTGTTGTATCCCTGATGAGGGATTCTCTGGGAAGGTCACTTTGAAGGGCCTTCCGACAGTGATAAATAAGAGCAACATCCATGGGAACATTCACACTGTTCCCATAAGCACGTAGGACAGAATGGACTGAAGTCTGAATCACCTTTCGTGGATCAACTATCATTTTCCTGGGATTAATTACATCTTTCCTGTCAGGCTCTCTGTATACATGCTGTAATATGTTAACACCTGGCACAGTATTCCAAGATGAAATGTTGAACATGTGAGAAGATACGGTTTCTGGGAAGATATGGTTCTCAAAGAGGAAAACACTAGTCCCTGGGTTTTCTTCCTGAAGACTGTTCATCATTGTTTTCCAGTCTGGGTGCTTAAGGGGAAGAATTATTTCATCAGCATCATTAAGGACCACAAACTTGCTCCTTTCCATGTTACGGTATATACAGTCATTTAGAGCTGTGATTTGTCCATAGTAGCCAATGTGTGTTCCATCTTGCATGAACTGCCAGTTAGAAGAAACCCTGAGGTGTGAGTTTATTGGCCAGGGAATTATCTCAACAGTTCCTTCTTCTATATAAAACTTCAAGACTTTCTCCATCAGATGGCTGCAGTTGTTCTTATAGATCACCACTTTCTGTACTCCAAGAATCTTGTACATTTCCATACTCTGTATAAACTGCAAGACATTGTTGTAGTTTCCAAACATGGCAGAAATGCACACAGTGAAGTCAACAGAAAAGGTCTCAGCCTTGCGGTTTTTAATTTCAAACCTTGGCAGCTGGTCAATATTTCCATGTGGAGACTGATGAATTGATACATGTGTTGGATCACATTTTTCAGGTTCCAAACAAACTATATCTGCCGCACCATAAGGGAATCCAAATCTATCTGAGTGAACATCGATTTTTGCTTTTGATACATATATCTTTCCATTGGGCTGACAGCAGAACCAGCAGTACAGTTGTTTTACATCTTCATGGTGAACAATCCCAATCAGACGAGTGACTTTGCTTTCTCTGTCATCAAAGTATGGGGATATAATAAAAGTTTTGTAACCTTTTAATGCTGTTATTGTGCTATTGGCAATTTTCCCTCTACATCTTCTACCTTCTTGAATTACTTTTGGCTGATGAGAAAGTGTCTGTAACCTCAGATAAGAAACTGCAAGCATTGAAGTTACAGTAATAATGCACACAGCAGCAGCAAAGTGAGACTTTTTCCCAACACACAACATTCTGTACGTATCTAAATGTGGATGCAAACTTCTTGGTCCTTGTACTTTATGATGCCGCATCTGCAGAAAAGAAAAGACATGGTATGAGATAATACTGACCTATGATCATTGCTCAAGAATTTCACAAACAAGATGGGGATAAGTCTCTATCACTGTGCACTGACTTACTCAGAGATCCAGCTACTATGCTTTTATGAAAAAACAGTCACAGAACACGCTTTTAATGATATGTATGATACTGTATGCAACACTCTGAATGCCTCTATTTGTCAGATGTGTGGAGCAGTTTCTGTACATGGAGGGCTCTGTAGAAGAATATAACAGAGGTCTATATACAGCAATACGAGGAGAAATTTTCTTTTTTTCTATAATCTGAATTTTAAAATATCCAATTAGGCAGTAATTCTTAAAGCAAAGCAAAACTTTTCTTCCCCCTCTACACAGTGTGTATGTAAATTATGTTAAAAAACCCCGTCAACCAGACTTCTCAAAGACAAGCTAGAGGCAAATAAATTAAATGTATATAGAATTAATCAAGTTTCATAATAAACATGCTAATTGGGGATTACACACGATGGCCCAGATACATTCACTAATTTACGAATTCCCTAACTTGCAGTTCACCACAGATGAGACCATACATACAGAGGAAGGTCAATTCATACAATCCAGCAGAAGACAGGTGACATCTATGCAGGTATAAAACTCAGTTAGCTACTCTACCCTGCGTAGCCCTGTACAAGGCAGGAGTTGCAGGAAAGGTCATCTCATATTAATGCTTGCTAGAGATCTGGGCCTCCTCACACTGCATTAATGCTGGCTCAACTCCTGGCATGGTTTGGGGGTCAGGTCTTAAAACTCTTGCTGCTGCAGGAACAAGCAGGCAGTCCCGAGCGCCTGGATGACTGAAGTCTTTAGCAGCACTTGTGCTAGCAAGTGTTAATGCCCGAGTGGGAGTTTATGGCACTCTCAAGCACTAATTTCTGCAAGTGAAGCCTAGATGAAAGTTTTCTCTACAAATTCATCCTTAGGTATTCAGATATGATCCATAAACAGAAAAGTGACAGCAAATCTCCTCAAAGGCCTGCTTGTACCACAGAGATTCTTGGGAAAAGGGTGTCCCAGTTTAATCTAATTCATGTCAGATCAGAAAACTGGATTGGTAGAATAGAGTTCCCCCAACTGCCAGCAGGAAGTGTGGGGTAAAATGTTGAGATGGAACGAACTGGTGCGATTGCACAAGATGATTAAAATGTTTCTAGCAGGCGAAAAATAATTGTCCATGCCTTCAAAATAATGTACAATATTTTCACAATTGCTCTTTCATGAAAAAGTGAACTAGGGAGAACCACAGTTACAACACACCCCTTAAAATGTCCCATATGCCAAGGCTGATGTGATTTACAGCAGCTTTTGCTAGCTACCAAGAAATTGCTTTTCAGACCAGAACCAGTCATAAAGGCACCAAAAATCTCACTACATCACACTAGCTACAAAGCAGAAAAGGAGCAGCAGAAAGCACTGACTTTTCTATCTCTGAAATGGAGAGTCCTCCTCAGAAGTCCTTAAAATTAAGAGCAGAACTGCAAATACATAGTAAGAGTCTCCTACTGTCATACAACTTACAGCTGAATATTTGTGACTGAAAACAACTCAAACTTTCTAAGTCTTTTTATGAAACATTCTCAAGTACAGATTTCCCCCAGGCATTCTTATTCCAAGGATGTTACCTATCTTAGCATTCTTGTAACACAGAGTAGGTCACATTTAACATTCATCTATTTACGACTTAAAATACTGTTCAGTCTTACAGAAGAAATATTTTTTAACTAAAGAAATCTCAAACCATGTCAACAGTAAATAACAAAATCAATTTATTACCTGTTCTTTCTTCTGCTTTTGCTAGCAATAAATAACAAACAACAAAAAAAATGTATCTTTTCAACTGTGTTTTGAACAGTGAACATTGGAAAGGAAAAAGTACCTTTTAAAGCAGATAGCCGAGTGAAGTTCTGTTCAGTCCTCCATTTATTTTTCGCTAAGTTATTTTGCTAAAATAATCTACTAATTGTTTATTTTAAACAGATAAAAACTTAAATACTTCTAAGGTAAATTGCAGTAATTGTTCAATACAGAACAATACTGAGAGAAAAAAACCTGGTACAATACCTTCCTGGCACATTTTATTTCACATAGCTGTTGCTCTTTTAATGTCAGTAAGAGCAGCCACACCTACCAGAAAAACAGGTTTTCCTTCTCTTGAGCAAAGCACACAGTTGTATCGCAAGAACTTAATTTAAATTACAAATGAGTATGGAGTTGTTGAAGCAAATCAAACATTTTTCACGGATTTTTTAAAGGCTACTCAAGTTTTCTTCTAAAAAGTAATCTTGCATGTTGATATAAACCCAGTTTGCACACATACTTAAAAAGAACTAGAAAAATACACTACATATATATTTTTTTTTTTCCATAACATGCTATAGGCCTAGTTAGCTCATGTAGATACAGATTCTGATTAGGAACTGTGAGAGAGTGCTGAAACAACAGCAAGTTCTAGAAGCCGAGAAAAAGAGCAAAATGAAGAGCTCAAGACACATCAGAACACTGACTCTTAAAGGAAAGAAATATGTAATTATTTGACGAGTGAAATTCATGGTTTCCCCAACGCGACTCATAAATTTTGATCTCCTGAAATTAACAGCACAAATATGTAGTCATAAAATACATAAAGTCAATGTAATTAAGAACACTACATTTATATTTCCTCACTATAGAGAAGGTAAAATGGCAAGTTTTAACTTTAAAAGTACGCTTTCAGTATATTTAAATGAGTTTCTTTTATAGTCACAATTCATTTCAATTTTGCATTTTTTAACTCCAATTAATATGCAAGTAAACATGATACAAATTATGCAGATTTGCTTTAATACTAAATTTAGCTAATGGTATCAATGGCTACTTTGCAGTACTCCCCTGAACTGTAAACAGGCTTTCTTCCTCCCCACCGCCCTGACAGACCGCAGTAATATCACCTCCTCAATCTTCGTATTTGTTACCTTTTCATTAAAGAAGACAGGCTGTTCTAAAACCATCTCATAAGAAACAGTCTTCCTTCACCAATCGCTTCTGTGCAGTTGGCCCAGTTTCCATTACTCTCTAGTACAGGAGACTAGAAATGTCTGTACCTTATCCCTTTGTATGTGGCAAGTAACAAGCCCTCATCATTACTGGAAATTTTCTTTCTTAATGCATGCTAGGATTATATTTTTTGGAGATGCAACATATTGCACAGATACATCTGAGCTTGTCATCGGCCAACAATTAATACATCTGCCCAGTCAGTCAAGCGAGTGCAGTTACACAATGTGTTTACTTCTGCAGCAAGGTTATAATAAAGAACTCTTGTCACGGTTAGAACCATGGAATGGCTTGGGTTGGATAGGACTTTTAAACATCTAGTTCCAATCCCCTTGCTGTAGATGGGACATCTTTCACTTGATTGAGCTGCTCAAATTAATCATGTTTATCCTTACTTCATTGGTCACAGTTCTTCTAAAATTTACTCCAAAACCTTGTATGGGACCAAGAATGCACTTACAAACTTTCATATATTTAAGTCATCTTTTTTTTCCCATCCTAAACCAAGGAATCACTCGTGCTTCGGCCACATTGTACCACTATGCGCAGGACACATTTATTAATCTCCCATTATAGGTTCTTCCAATAGCTTGTCTTTTTAGAATTTTGAAATGGAATTTTTTGGTATCACCTTCCAACTAGATGTTGTTATTGCTTTTGCTGTCCAACCTCTATTTTCAAAGCTTCTTTTCCAACATCTTTCTAAAACCCTCCACAACTAGCACTCTCCTTACTAAAAGCTGGTACCAATTGCTAATTTAGTTCAAGAGTCATTCTTGGGTAATAATTAATCTCCCTCACATGCTCTTTGAAATACGGCCTTCCTTTGTAATTTGTTTTGTTTGCATGGAGACGGCTGAAGACTTCTCATGCTGCTCATTTCAGTATCTTGATGATGTCTACACTGAGTTAAGTTTTTCGTAACTATCATCTTATTACTTTATCTCGCAATCTAGGGTAAGGATAGAGGGCAACTGACAAGAGGTGAGTGCAGAGTTTTAGTTGCTAATATGAAGTATTAGCTTCAGCAGTATAAGAACAATAAACAACCTAATCCTTGTTTATCCAGGGTCTAACTAAAAACCCCCCACTAACAAACAGCCTTAGTAACTTAATATTTTTGAAAAAAGTTATTCTCTATCCTTTAGTTTATGATTTTTGCCAAAAGCAAAAACACGGATCACTGCTGCTTAAATAAGAATTCCAAATATTAACAATCATTTACCATCTTTATCTCGATTGCCTGTTGCTAATCTTTTGATTGCTTACTTTTTTCAGAAAGGTTCTTTGACACACCAGTGTCCTTCCTCTAAGATCCAAAGTCAGAAGCATATTGTTTGAAGGATTAAACTGAAGGCAGTATTAATTAATAAAATACTACTCTTAAAAAATTAAACCTGGCTATTTCTAATACAAAGACAGTACGCCAGACCAATATACAGTATTGCCATGTACTTATTTTGTGCCATTAGAACTGACAAACCCACACTTTCCTGTATACAGTCAGAAACTTCTCCATTATAATATGCTGTACATCCCTAAGCCAAACTCCTCCTATTGTAAACAATTAAACTTTGTGTCCTTTGAAAAATCAAACAGTTTGGGAAAAATAAAAACTGCATGGCATTTAAAAGACTGTTATTTCAACTTTTTGTCTTTTACACTGTACTTTTTTAGCCGGAACCAAGTTAATTTTCTTCCCAGTAGCTAGCAGGGGGTTGTGTTTTGTGACCAAAGCAAGTACTTCAAATACACTGATGTTTAGCCATCATTGAACAGTACTTACGCAGAGTCAAGGCCGTCTCTGTTTCTCCTGTGGCTCCCATCCCAGTGTTGCCTTTCCCTGGTCTTAAAATCAGAGCCAAACACAGTTAAAAGGGAGAAAGGTTTTACCTCGGTATTCATTTAAGGATCCTTAAGGTGCACTCTCTGTCCAGGTGGAATGCACTGAGAAGCACACACCGAAAATGCACCCCCACGATACACCACGATACAGTTAAGACCTTGCAAATTAGCATATCTATCAAAGATTCCCCAATGAGAGGCTCGAGTGAACTCCTCATCCCGAGGAACCTTCCCCCTGGACGGGCCTATCTTAGTTTACAGAATGTGTTCTGGAGGGGACTTTGGTGTCTGGGGCTTTCTAACCCCCTACTGCGAGGCTTCCAGGACGTTTGGTCTCCTGGCTTAATGGAATATTGGGTCTGTGAAAAACGAGGTTCACTCTCCTGTTAGAATTTAAAAGTTTAATAAAGGACAATAGGGGACAAAGACAATAAAGCAAAAAGAACAGAGTGCTGGGTGCTTGCACTCAGCCAAGAGCACACCTGCTATCGAGGAGACTCCCTTTACATAACCCTAATGCCTTTCCTACTGCATCAGCTTAATGCATATTCATAATCAATTATGCATATTCAAACTTTTCCCCAAACAAATTTTCATGTTCCAGGAACTGTTTAGCATGGCTCCTCCTCGGGTCCGCCTTTTCAGAGCATGCGTGTTCGCTGGCTGTGGTTTTAGTCAGTTTTTATTACCACCCCCAGCTTGGGCTTTGGTCCATGGTTTTTGCAGAAGGTAGTTGCTCATAGTTGGCATGTCAGTAACAGGGGTCTTCGTCACACGCTCATTGGATGTTATCCAACCAGGCAGACAGCTCAACTACCACAAGCCTAACTATATCAGCTATTTCACTATTATGTCTAAGTTTAGTTAATAACAAAAATAAAGGCATTAGTTATTGCTACAAAACTATATCTCTACAACGAAGTTACTCTAACATTATACATATAGCATCCATTTTAATATTTGCAAAAAGCCAATATTATAATACGTATTTATAACAGGTCTATGCTAGTTATCAAACACAAGAAGTTAAAAAATATGTGGGCTAAAAAGCACTAAGAATATATAAAAGCTATATAAAAGAGTATATAAAAAGGGGTGTAAAAAAAAGGCAAAAAATCATCATGGCATCACCAGGGGTTGGGTGGCACAGGAAGTTTGCATGGAGAACAGCTGGGACTGCTGAACCAAACCAACCAAAGGCCTATTCCAAACCATATGATGCCATGCTCAGCCATCAAAGCTGGGGGAAGAAGGAGAAAGGGGGAAACATGCGACATGACAGCATATGGCTTCCGAAGTTGCTACTAAACCTGATGAAGTCCTGCTTTCCTGGAAATGGCTAGAAACCTGCCTCTAAGGGGACATAACGAATAGATTCCACATTTTGTTTTGCATGCAGCTTTGCTTTAGCTTTTAAACTGTCTTTACCTCAGGGAAAACCCATGGGATTTCCCACGTTTGCCCTTCTGATTCTATCCCCATCCCACTGCAAGAGGAAGGGTGAGGGCTGAGCTGCCTACGAGGATTAACCCGTAACATACACTGGAACTATGCTTTGGAGGAGTTTTGCATTCTTCAAATTCAAAGTTAAACGCCACCCTTAGTATGTATTCAGATAAAGACTCAGAAAACCTGGTTTGGACAATTAATAAGTACCTTTACCTTACCGTTAAGCGGTTAATCCCAGTACCGAAAAATAATGCTACAGCTGATCACCATCCTCCTATTTCTTGAGTGAAAATAAAATCCCGAATCTGTCGCGCCTCTTCTGCGAGCGCTGCCGTTTACAGGACCCCGAGCAGGTGCCGCTGCCCCACCTCCGCTAGGGTCCCGCCAAGTTTACCAGGCTCGCACACAGACAGCAGCGCGCCCGGCTTCCTGTCTCGCGGGATCCGCCCTTCCCCGAGCGGGGGGTGGGCAGAGCCGCCGCCGCCGCCGCCACCAGAGTCCTATGCGGGCACCTCCACGGAAGCTGCGCGAAGCTGGGCCGGCGCTACCGGAGCCCTCGTGCCCCGTCCCTGGCTCCCTCTGCGGCACCGACAGCAGCAACCGCAACACGCCCTTGCGGCCCAGGGCCAGCGGAAGCGCTCGGTCCCCTCACCTCCCGCCCGGGAAGGCGGCGGCGGCGGCTATGGCCGCGGAGACCCTGCGGCCCTCCGCCCCGACCGTACCTCAGGCAGAGCCCCCGCCCGGCGTGCTCCGGGTGGGGCCGTTCGCGCTTGGGACGGCTGCTCGTCGCTTCGCGCCGTATTGGTGCCTCCGCGCGGCTTGCTGTGCACGGCATCGGCACCGACGGCCGGCGAGCGGCCCCGCCGGAGCGTGGCTCCAAGGGTCTCGTTCGGCGAGCGACGGCGAGTCTGCCGCGGACGGAGGGAACCGGCATTGATATTACTATCAAGTAATAAAAAAGCCTTTAAACACTTTTCCGCTTTCTTGGGGATAACAGGAAAAGGAGTCCACTTCAGGAAAAGGATATATGCTTTCCTGTTCAGCTGCAGAAATAACTTCTTTTATATTAGCTCGTTTTGCTCTCATCTTCACATTAATTTTTCTCGCAGACAATTCTCATTTTCACATGTAATTTTTCTATGAAACAACTACTCATGAAATTATGTTTCTGCAGAAATTAAAGGACCTTCACTGCCAGTCATAATCTGGAACCTATTTACCTTGCATAAGAAATAATATCATAGAATGGTTTTAGCTGGATCACATAGTCCAACTCCCCTGCCATAAGCAGGGACATCTTCAACCAGGTTTCTCAGAGCCCTGTCCTACCTGACCTTGAAAACTTCCAGGGATGGGGCATCCACCGCCTCTCTGGACAATCTAGTGTTTCATTACTCTCACTGCAAAAAATTTCTTCCGTGTATCTAGTCTGAATCAACCTTCTTTTAGTTTTAAACTATTATCCTTTCTCCTATCACTACAGGCCCTACAATCTATCCCCATCTTTTTTGTAAGTCCCCTTTAAGTACTGAAAGGTGGCAATAATGTCTCCTTGGCACATTTTCTTCGCCAGGCTAAACAACTCCATCTGCCCAGCCTTCCCTCACAGCTGAGGTGCTCCAGCTCTCTGATTATTTTTGTGGCCCTTCTCTGGACCCACTGCAACGGGTTCACATCTTTCCTATACCAAGGACTCGAGAGCTGGATGAAGCACTCCATATTGGGTCTCACAAGAGCTGACTGGAGGGGCAGAATCACCTCTGTCACCTGCTGCCCACACTGCTTTTGATGCAGCCCAGGACATGTCCAGCCTCTCATCCACCAGCACTCCCAAGTCCTTCTCAGGAGAGTTGCTCTTGATCTGTTCATTAGAAATATGTCAGTCCAGCCATTCTGGACGGTCCCAGTCTTCAGGTGTGGCAACTGCACCACGCAGCTTGGTGTCATCTGCGAACCTGCTGAGTTAAATTTTAAGTGCAAAGAAGTTTGTCTTTACTTCTTTGGACTTTCCAAATCTCACTTGAAAAAGCTGCAAATTTGGAGGCTTTTTCAATTTTATCCTAGAAACGTTGATTCTGTTGTATTTATACTACTAAATGGCTAGACACTATGCTCTATAAAGTCTGTTCAACTGTATTATCATTCATTCACAAATAAATGCATGCTGCCTTTTAGCTAAAACATTCCTTCTGTACCTCTACTATTCTTTTTCAGAATATTTTATTGTCAACAGCATACATACCCTGCACATTTTTAAACTTACAACCAAATGCAATTACTGTTGTAGTAAACAAACTTTTTTTTACATTAAAGTATTTAATTAGCAAAACAATCATTATTATCAATGTAACAAACTGAAAAATGCAGCAACTTGATACAAGACTGAGGTAACAAAATACTTTGCCAAAAACCTAGATTCCAACGCCAGAGTTCTTACATGTGAGACAGTTCACAAGAATTATAGAAAGAATCCTTTACACAAATGGCATGCAGTGGACTGCTGGAAAATACAGCCAAAAATAGTGCAACAGTTTCCACACAAAACAAACAAAAATGTTGAAATTGGTTAACATTATAATGTGACGAGTCAGTCTCAAACTGAAAACTAGTTTCTTTGCCTCATTTTAGTGCTATTTGGAAAAAAAAGCATTTTGGCACTGAATTTCATCAAAATTGCACATTTAATAAACTAATGATATTACCTACAGTTTTTATATCTTCTCAATTCTGAAAACAGTAATTTTGACATAATGTTTACTTTTACATAATGACTGCAGTTATTCTTTTTGATGGAGGAAAACTTGTATGGTTTGTGATATTTTTTGTGAAAATGCTATAATAATCAGTAGTGACAGGCAATATATTGTAGTTCAGTAGCAGCTTTCAATTAACCACAGAAGTACCAGATAATAGCCAATGGTACCAAATGGCATCATAACACGTCTAATCAGCAGCTACGAACTGTTTAATACTTAAAGACTACTTTGAAATTGGTTTAAGATGTTTTACTAGTATTCTTACACTGCCATCAATCTGAATTTCTCAGTACTGTGCAGCAATTTCACAGTTGTGCTATACTGAAAAGATGTTAAATCTCATTGATGATTAACCACAGAAGCCCATAGGTGCAGAGTAATTCAGACTATATCATAGTCTAACAGTATGAAGTCATTTACTGGTGACTGGTCACCACATTCAAAAGCTTCTACACCATCTCTAATGGAGTTAGATGCTCTGCCCTTGCAGAAAATGCTGCTTTTCCTAGTTCAAAGTTGTCTTAAGTTAGCAAAAAAAGAGAAAAATGGTATAAATATATTTTGCGTTACCACTCTTTTCACACTGTTCCTCAGTTACCAAATAAACTTTGTCAACTTTACATACACTTTCCCACATCCCAGGATCTAAATGCAGTTGTGATCAGGAACTGGTTTTCTTGAAAAGCTGGTATGTATTAGGCTTTCAGGATTGTAACATGAACTCTTAAAAGAACAAAGAATTTACTTCTGACCTCCATTTAACAATACAGGTATTGTTTTCTCCTTGTTGTTAGAGAAGTTTCAAAATAAAAATGTAGAAAATCATGGAAGTCCAGAGAATACATACTGCTAATGCCAGGGAGCTTGTTGTAGTAGAGGTTCTGTTCACTTAAACTGACTTCCACGGTGTTCCTGGTTCGTAAGCTAGAGGCCGACTTGCCAATTTCTCCTCTACGCAATCTTAGGAAAGTCAGAAGAGGTTTTCCAGTGATTGATAAAGTCTGAATAATGATGCCCTATGGCAAGAGTTTCAAACAGAAAAAGTGATGAATTTAACATACAAGTGGAAGAAGATTCTGACTGCAGGAGTGCCAGGGCACAGCAGGAATACAGCATAAAGAGAGTTCTTTCAGAGAAGAAGGCCCGGTTACACTTTTTTTTGTTCGTTTGTTCTCTGGATACTGGTGTGGAGGCTTCTTTGTATTTGCTCCACTGTTAGACAGTCTTTCACTGCCATCATGATTTTATAATAGCAGTACCATCTACCAGTACTAATGTCCTGAGGTTGCAACATATACTGAAGTTGAGTGGAGCCATGTCGTCCACAGACAGAACAGAAACAATGATACGGAATCATTCTGAGGAGGACCATGTGATACATAACACCTGATTACCTGCTTCCCTGTACTAAGGGATTTGAAATTAACAACATTCAGACTGAACCAAACCACCAAATTTATAAGCAACTATGCCACTGGTAAAAGAATGAAAGACAAACTTCAGCACAATGTAAATTTAAACAGCCTTAAATCCATTACCAGGGTGTTCCTGAGTAAAATAGCTGAATGAAAAAGAAAACCAACCGTCCTGTGCCAAAATACATTTTTCCCAAATGGCTCAAGTATAAACAACAGAATTGTCCAGAGATTTGATAGAAAATTTGAGGCAGCCACATCTCCAAGCAACTCAGTGCACTTAGATTATAAAAATGTTGTTCCACAATTTTCTATTCTAATTGACACTTTGGAGCAAGTTAACACTGTCAGTCATTCTGTGCATTAGAAAGAATTGAAACCCAACATGGGCCAAATATTCTTCAGTCACACAAAGCAGCTTAACAATAAAAAGAACCATTTAAAAAAGAATAGGCAAAAGATAAGATGCTCAGTTTATGGTCAAATATCAGTTCATGCAGTCTCTGACCACAAATAGCTGAGGGCTCTAGAATCCTGCAGGAGTCAGGATTAATCTTCTGTCCGTCTAACTTGTCTGATTTCACTCAGTGCATGAGACTTTATCTGGTCCTAGGGACAACATTCACTTTCTGCTTTTAAAAGCTGTGTCAGAATCACTTTCAAGTTAATAGGAAAGTGCTGAAATATCTGTGGCTGGCTCATGTCAGGAAAACCATTCTCCTCTTCCTCCTTAGAGAACAATAACCTGTTTCTTCAGTTTGGCACTTGAAGTCACACCAGGTAGGAGAGGAAATTATTCGAATGACATAAGATTAGCAGGTACCTGGAAGAGATTGTAAATTACTCATAGAATCATTATGTTTGGGAAAGATCTCTAAGATCATTGAGTCCATCCTAGTATGGTTGCTTTCATTTTCCATGAGAGCAGTCCCTTTAGAAGAAGAGATGAGGTTATCTTGCTTGAAGCAACTGAGAGTAGAGATTATATGCTCTTAAGGTAACCAAACCAATATTTAGACCTGCACAAAACCTGATTTGATGAGAATTCTCTAATTTTAAATCATTTTTCTTTCTCCTATTGAAAAAATGGATCAATGTACAGAATGAGGAATTATGTCTGTCCCTACAGGAATGTGTGTGCACACAGATTGAAAGAGGAACCTTTTCTAGTAAGGATTTTCTGGAAAACAGGAAAAAGTCGGTAGAAATAGTTTTCACAACCTTACCTGAGGCTTGTTGCTTTTGCACGCGTCATCCAAATGTTTATGCCATAATATTGCATGAAACCTTGAACCAGTCTGAAACTTGTAAACATTGCCTACAAAAACAAGAAAATGAAGGACTCTGAATTTGCAGACAGACATGTAGTTTCAAAGGACTCTTATTTCTGTGCAGAAGTCAAAGTCCTGAAGTAAACTCTTAAATTAATTTGCACCTCAAATGCTCAAACATGATGCTGCTGCTATAACAGAGACCATGTGAGGCATGTTACCCAGTAATCCTTGTCTGAAGCAAGTATGAGATGATATGTGGCCTCATAGGCAGAAAGGCCAAATTACAGCCACAGAAAAGACCACGTAGGTCAGATCTAATTTAATCCCGCCTTTCTTCTCATCAAGGCTTCTGATGAAGTTTTTCATATTTGTAAACTTAGTTTTCTTCAGTGTCCTAGTGCAAATTGTTTCCTGCAACCAAATATTCTGTGCATTTTAGTTAACACCCAAAATATGCACTTCACAGAGTAGATGTGACTCCATATCCAGCACCAAAGCTGAAAATGTCAAAAGTGAAGAAAGCCTCAAGAATCTGTAAGCAGCCACTCAAAGTGATAAAAAAAAAAAACTCCAGGAGTTTTCTTATCTTTTGAAGTTTTTGAAGTTTAATCAAGGGAAAAGAGTTATGGCACTGCAAAATTAATTATTAAAAAGTATTCAATAATTACTTAGCAGGCTTATTTTGGTAAATGGTTTGATATTTTAATTGGCCTCAGTGTAAGTCAAGATTTGATACTAACTGATTTTAAGGAAGCTATTCAGAGACTTGGAGAACAATGTACGGAAGCACGTGGACATGCTGCAGTCTCATAGGTTGGGGAATTTCTGCAAAACTTACAGTAACTGTCAAAATAAAGCCATCTCTCTGTAGCCACCAAAGAAGCACCACAGCATATTGTAGAAATATGTTCAATTTAATTTGTACCCTCCCTTGAAAATTCTGTATTGAAGATCCCCCTCTTCATTCTTTTACTGCAAGTTCTGTAATCTACCAGCTCATTTATAGATATTAATCTACTTCCTGTCACAGAAATGTAATGCAGATGTTGTCCATCTTGCAATATCTACCTTTGTCAGGGTTATTTAGCTGGAAAATATCAGGATGCTCTGGGTCGTCAGGCAGTGCCACCATCCAGCCCACAATGGAGACTTTTTTCCCAGGTGTAGATTTATACTGGAAAAGACAGACAAGTCAGTCATAGCTGAGACTGTAGCAGAGATTAACTTTTCACGGTAAAAGCTGTGCAGAAATATGGCTTAGCCTGGAACAGAAAGTACACTTTGGATGCCCTTCCAGATCTACTTATGAGTATTCAATTTTTGTTTTCAGAATAAATTTAAAACTTACATGTTTTCTTTCAGTGCCTCTTAAAGCTTTTGCGCCGAAGTACAGAAGAGTTGATCCTGAAAGCATGACCCAGTATCTAGTCCATGAAGAGAGCTGAATGAAAAAAGGAAAAAAAAATAGGAAAAACTCTGCATATCTCTGACATTTCAAAAATCTATTCACAGGCAAGTCCAAGTGCTACCAAAATTAATTTCAGAAGCAAGCACTGGAGATAAAGAGTGTCTCCTGGTGTAAATCAGCCCAGCTACCTAAGTTTTGATGGCTGGCTGTGAATACAATCCTTCTTAGTTGGATATCTCATAAAAGTGTCAGTACTGATTGTTTCAGAGTATAATAGTGTGTTGCCTTCTGCTGGACACATCTTAGACTTTTGACTAAAAAACACTTACTGAGTTGACAACTCTGCAATTCTTCAAATCTTTTAGTTCTGAACCAAACTGGGTTGCATGTGAAATACATCAATCAACTCTACAGAAAACAAAGACATTAACAAATGCATAGGACTAGAACCATGTGAAATCCATGAATTCAGGTTAACTATGAATTGCCATGACTTTGGTGCTATGTGTGGCTGCCCTGCAGCCCTTCTATTTTAGTGAGATACCACAAAAGCACCAAAATATATTGTAGAAATATGTCAAATTGAATTTGTAGCCTCCCTTGAAAATTCTATATTGAAGATCTCCCTCTTCAGTCTTTTATGAGTGCCACTGCAAGTTTTGTAATCTACAAACTCGTTAAAAGTTATTAATCTACCTCCTCTCAGAGAAATGTAATGCAGACATTATCCATCCTGCAGTATCTGCCTTTGTCAGGGTTATTTAGCTGGAAAGTATCAGGATGCTCTGGGTCATCAGGCAGTGCCACAAGATTTATTTCTGCCCTCACAACACTGCTTGCTGGTTATACAATTGCTTCACTCCTGCTCTACTGTTACAGCTAGAAACGTGACTTGCAAATGCAGGGAGAAGCAAAACTGCTGTAGATCAAATGACACACAAAGGTTACAACCTTGTTATAAATTTGATCAGAAAACTACAATTGATAAAACCGTTGTTTTGTATGGTATCAAGCTGCAGGTTTAATCTAGTCCTGAAAATTAAAACAGTCACTCATGAATTAGGATCATAGGTATAATTATAATTAGAATCACTTACAGTAGGTTTCTTGCCTTCTTTGAGCAGTGTTTTTCTTCTTAAAGGCCCTTCCATGGTAATGACTCCTGTGGAACCACCTGCTGTGCAGCTGCACGTGCCCGTTGGGCTGGAGAGACAAAGCATTCCTCTATGTATTTGAGCAGACAAATAAGGACAATAAGTAAGCAATATAATTTAGCTCTAAATATATCTATCCCGCACAGCTTTACGTATATTGTATCATCTGAAATGTGACTCCAGAATATGTATTTTCCTAACCTAGCTATCAAATAGGAACCGGGATCTTTCAAAAATAGCAAATCAACAAAAGTTTCTATTTCGGGGGCTTAGACATGAAAAAATAAAACAGAATAAATACTGAAACCCAAAGTCAAAGTGAAAACAGGCAATTTTCTTTTTTATTCTGGTAAATTACAGAAATTATCTGAATTTCTGGAAATTTACGGTTTACAATTTTGGCAATAAGAGCTCCCACAAATGTTATTTTAAATTAATTGAAAATACCTTGCCTAATTGGAAAAGAGTTGGGAAAACTATATAAAAATGTTAAATAATTTATTGTACAGAGATTCCAATAGTTTTTCCTTTCCCAGAATGAACAAAAAACTTTCCACATACAACAGTGAGAAAGAGATACAACTGACAGAGCCCAAGTACAAGCAAAGTTAGAAATGCAAACAGCCATGAATAAGATCTCAACCAAATACTGATTGGTAGGTTATCTGCTGCTAACTTCTCTTGATTGCCATGTGATCGCAACCCTGATGTTCCTATATGGACCAGTAAGGTTTATCAGCGCCAACTAAATCACGCCTAATAATGAATACAACGAAAAGCACGTGTATGATCTACCTTTCAGTTGTGAAAGGAACACTATTCGGTCTACAAATGAGTATGAACTCATGCTGGTGCCAAGTGATATGCACAACCACATCTAGAGAAGAATAGCTCTTCCAACTGGCAGGTGCATCTTCTTCCATTGCGTGCACCTGTCTGGTCTCTGCTAATGTGTATTCTTGCCAATTCTATATTTGACAGAGGCAGTAGAAGGTTTCAGAAAAGGAAGAATGACCACAAACATTAGAATTACTTGACAGGGGATAAACATAAGAAATGTATTTTAGGGAATAATTCTTCTTTGTGGATTTAATAGGCTTTTCACATTTTTATCTTCTTATATTTCTAGCTTGTGTATGTTTTTGAAACAGATCTACCATGGTCATGTTAAGAAAGTATTCCAGGAGCAGGCAAAATAGCTTAAATACTGTTCCAAAATGTATTCCTTTATGAAGGAATTTATAAAGTATGCATTTTTACTCCTGTCTAACCTCTAACTTGTAGTGCTATCAGATGTTACTAGCACAGGTAAAGCAGCTGTAATTACATTTATACATTATATCAATACTTCTACAATGGCTGAAGCAAACTAATTTAAACAAAATAAAATCTGACTGGATTTAAACTGCAACTAAATCACAGTATTTGCAGAATACCGATTCAGGGCCCTGTTTTCTTAACTCTTCAAACATATGTCAACATTTGCCAGCATCACAGAATTTATCAAGTTCAGGTCAGGTATACATGCAAGGAATGATTTTTATCCCTCAAACTATATAAAATGTTCTGTGTCACCTCTCTTTGGACTATAAATGGATTACCTGCTTCTGGAAAGTCCAGGTCTTAGTGACTAGCAACATTGTGAGTGCCTGCTACATATGGCTTGCAGATGTTCCCTCTCTTACTTGAGGTCCAAGGTAATACCCTTTTACTGAACAAAATCAACACACCATACTATAGCTCTCTGACACGAACAGATGTTACGGGTAGCTGTCCTGTAAATCAGGAAATAGATTGTGGGAAAGGGTCAAGAAGGTATCCTTCTAATGTCATTACTTGTCACAGGAGTCAAAGATGGCCTTCATGACAAACCTGCTTGTTTCATAAAACCCGAAGTAAAGACTAGTTTTCTGCAAAATGGAAGCCAGACATCATTAGTAAAATCAATAGCTAAACTGAATTTCATCTGAATGGGCCATAACCCTGCTTTAGCATTAACAGGAGTTTTTACAAGCAGGAGGGGGAGACTTTGTGAGTTGTTACGGTCATACAAGGGTATCTGGACACAAAATACATTACACTAGGAAAGTGTGAAGACCCAGACTGAAGTTTAGCACCATACGATGAAAGAGGTAGATCCTGAACCGTACCTGTAGACACAGCTTCGACTCCTAGGAGAATTCCGGATCGGTACCCTCCAGTTAGGCCCCAGTGTGGCATATAAACGACCCCTGTTTGTGAATGCAAATATCTGATGAGGGAAATTCTAATTTGAGACTTCAACGGTAAGGGTTTGGTACACATGACAGAGATAGGTCCTAATCTTTTCAGGTCCAATACCTTTACAGTGCTTTATTTCAAAATGTTTGCCATTTTTTTCCTAACTAATCAATAATTTGATAAAAATAACTTGATTTAGGGCTTATCTATGTTAGGGATCATTTGTGAATTTCTTAGCTAAGTCTGTAGAGTGCTCAGTGAGTGTACATGAAGACTAACTCACCTTTCAAGCCCTGACGGCAGCTCCTCACTAAATTCTGAGCTTTCACTGCTATCTAGAAAGAGAGTAGTACAGAGAAGGAGTAAGAAAACCACCCATGGGAAAACACAAAGCCAATGTATGTGGATCACCAGAATACTCTTTTATATAGTACCGTGGACACTACTTACTCAAATTATGTTTTGAAGTAGAAGTGTTTAGAGTTCATGGTAAAATCTTTAGGTGGAAGGGGCTTACATGAGCCACTTCATTCATAGTATCTCACTCTTAACTCATGTTACTGCTGTGTTTTAAAACCATTACTTTAATTTCCATCATGCTTTTACTTCAGAAGCTGAGCACTTCAGGAACATAAAATCCAGCTCCTTTGTAAGACAATATTTCTACCACAATATCTGTAAGTCGACTGAAGTTATTAGATATGGTATCAGGGTTTATTTTCAAGAAGCAAACACACCCCTAATAAAGGATATGTCAGCTGTATGCTGCTGCTAGTAGTTATTAAAAATACATATGATGGTATTCATAACTAAAGTTCCTATTTCTCCTCCAAGACCATCACCAATTTGTCCCTCCTCTTCTGGCACAACTATTTAGCTCACAGTTTTAATTTGCACAGGACTGATCTTCCAATGCTCAGTTTTATCACAGTGAGCTGTGCCTGTATTTCCAGAAGTGCAAAGATCATCTCAGTGTCTAACTCTTGGTCAAGTAATGTGCTATCATTCACAGTCAATTTCCTATTCTAGAAACAACCTGAGTCTCTTAAAAGGTGGCTTTGTCTTGTCAAGAACACAGATTCTTGATCACTTTTTTGATATTATAATAATTGTTTCATTAATTATAATACCATATTGTGTGCATTTTACGTTTCTTTTTAAGTCTCAGGGAGTACAGCCAAACAATTCTCCCACCTTCTAAAACATATAGTTAAAATTACATTTTCTTTGTTTTCTTTGTGTAAATGTAGCTTTTAAAATGTATGTCCACTTTTCCCCTGGTGAAAGCTGACAAACACTTTGTGTCACACACCGAGCATCTACAAAACCAATCTTCCTTCATGCCACTTTTACCAAAAGCATCAGTGGATAACTGAGGAAAGCTGAGGTAACATTGACCAGGTAGCAGTTCTGATCTACTTTCTTCCACGAAAACAATCAGTCTTTGCACGGGAACTAATGATCTCCCTAATTCCCTACTTTCAGGTATCTGTGAGTCTGCAGCGCCCTGGGACAGGAGCAGGGGTGTCACTCCCCACGCAGATGATACCTATGGAGAGGCCGTTGGCAAGGCGCGTGCTGGGAGTGTGGCCATGCGCTGGGCTGTGACACTCCAGGACACTGTCATCCAGCAGGTGCCGTGGCCGCTCCGTCGGGAAGGTGGCGCTTTTGCTCTCCACGACGCTCAACTGACACATCATACTGGAACATGGAAGAAGAGAAAAACATGAAACCCCTCTTATGTCATCTAACAGCAACCCTTGGCTCACATTATTTCCCCTCAGCCTCTGCCTCATCAGCAGGTTATTAAGGAGCGGGCAATTATATGCTACCACTTACTGTACGTATGCTCCTTTACTACCAAAACAAGTTTCAGATTTTACTTCTCTTTGTCGGTAATAATTATTAAATTTCTGCAGCTGGGAAGTTGTAAATATTTTGACTCCTCTCCATACAAAACCCGAACACCCTTGGTGGCAGCAAAAGCAAAAACCCAGAAAAAGGAGACACACCAGGAATCCACAGACCAAAGTGGATAAGCAGCTTTCAAGTATTGCCAATGCCCGGCACTAGCAGAGAACAGTCAGCAAAAGTAACAGAAGTGTCAAGAGAAAACCTAGAGAATACATAGTAAAGCCTGAAACACTCTTGCAATAGAAGAAATGGAAAGGACAAATACTACCATGTTCTGCTGCTATCTTAAATTTTTATGATACATCTAACTGCCTGAGCATGAGAAAGCTGGGATTACGCACTTGTTTCCCAGGCTGTGACTCTTCCGGTGCCTTGGTACAGGAGGTGTAGATAGACTTGCTGCTACCGAGGCATCAGGACATGTTGGTCTCCTGCTGAATTTCATAATTGCTGACATGTCAGATGGACCTAAAAGACAGAGATTATTTAACACTGAACTGATGCAAACCCCAGAAATTTCATTGGCTGGTGTGTTTAGGCACTGATTAAAATGAATTTTTACAGATAACCAAAAGGCACCATTTCTGAAGCACTGTTTCTTGCACATTAGGGTTACACCATCCATTTCTGTTATAAATTCATCTCGTTAATCTCGAACTCCCTGGAAGTAATTTTTAAAATTGTTTTGCTCATACTTTTACCAATGAACTACAAAAACTCTTGGCATCCTTACAATAGCTGGATGTGCCAAAGTGTAATACACAGAGCCATAAAGCCAGTTTGCACTTCAGGTGTAAACAGGAACATTCACATGTGTTTTGAATTTTGTTCACAACTTCATGTTGAGAATAAACTGTAAACAATCTGCTCATAGTGACTCACAGCTTGAGCATGTAAGAGAAAGCAGGGGCTTTTCATATACCTAAGGACCAGACAGATGCATTACTTCTCAAACATCTATGAGCTCTAGAGATGTCTCACAGCCATCTTTCTTCCTCTCAATTTACAGATTTTATGAGGCCTCAAAGAAAACACGGACAAACTGGTTTTGTTCCAGCTCCTTGATGCTGTTCACCAAAAGCAGGCAGTGAACTTTGCAATACAGTGGAAAACAAGGCCTAACATCATCCTCAGTAAATGCCAGGCTATTCTTGGCTTCACAGGAAACAACTGAGATTTCACTTTTAAACATGTAGCTGTGCCATTGGTGCTTGTGACGAAAGTGGGAACAGTGGTCACGAAAGTCACCATCTGCCCCATATTTTTCTCCTTTGGACAGTCCAGGTACCGTCAGAACAGACTTCCCTCTACATTACATGAATCACTTCCTGGAGGCTCCAGCAACCTCAGCTTAGTCAGCTTCTGGACTCTAACCAAAACTCACCCGTTAAGAGGTTGACACAAGAAGAAACTTTATGATGTGAAAAGCCATGTACAGTCGTCATCAGAATCTTTACAAAAGTGTCTGGCATCAAATAAGTAATAAACTGAAACAGAAAAAAACCTCAAAACCAATCCAAAACACCAACATTCCATGGCACAGTTTGACAACAGGATCTGAACATGAACTTTAAACAGAAATGGTTCTGAGAGACAAGACTTCCCAGGCAAGTGGTCACGGCACCAAGCCTGTCAGAGTACAAGGTGAGTCTGGACAACACTCTTAGTGATATAATTTATGTAGCCGTGCAAGGAGCAGGAAGTTGGACTCAATGAGCCTTATGGGTCTCTCCCTACTTGAGACATTCTGTTTCTATTTGTTACATAGGCTACTCTCTCTATCCTGAAGCACAGAAGGTATCAACTTCTTCTGCCTTGAACTGAGGATTCATGAGACACAAGAAGAAATAGGAGAAGCAGTAATGAGTTTGTCCCAGTAAAAATGAGGTTTTTTGGGCAAAACCCCCCCCAAATAAATGCAAGATGCTTTACTGTCCATACTCACTCTGCAATACAGACTTGATATCAAGTTGTATGAAACACAAAAATTAATTCCAAATTACTCGTATTTTTATTTCCCCCTAGCCTAGACACTGGAATTTCACCGTAAACTGGTTTGTAACTAGGAAATATTGCAAAGGGTTTTCCCCAGCAATAAGGGGAAAGATTTAATCCGCAGAGTTTTCTCCACATTTGAGCAAACGGTTCATTATGCTGCTTAATTAATAATGAAGGGAGCCCCAAGACAAGCAAAAAGACAAAACTTCTTTTACCAATACAGAGAGGAGGGACAAGTTTGTTAGAGGAACCGTCAGTACTATTATTCATCAGATCATCAATTTAGAAGGAGAACAAAGACACAACCGTTTTTAAGCCTGTTTTCTGCCTCATTCATATATAACATCAGGACAGCATTTTTGCCTGCCTGTCTTCGCTACCATCACACAATTGAGAATTTGCGAAACACAACAGTCATAGCATCAGTCACTGGCATATGCAGAAGGTCTTATACTTAATGGCCATGTGCAGTTTTAAAAAATGCACTTTCAGTCATTGCTTCATCCAGAGATTCACCCAGAGACACACATCTGGGAGGCTGGAGAGTGCCAAGTACAATGTTCTTGCTGCACATACAACTAAAATTTTGATGCGCTTTGACTGTAACACAACACTGGAAGCTTCTTCCCTAAAACCAAAGCAGTTCATAGTCCATTTCTGCCATGGAGGCAAAGCACAAATTAGGACAGAACAAGTATGACTAGGAGCACAATTATGCGTTGCCTAGTTTAATGTAGAAACTGTATGGGTTCATATTTCACCATTAGGTCTGAAAAATCTTATCTGCTGCATTAGTAGCAAGAATATACATTTCACTTAAGTCTTTTACCACGGGTTTTCATTACAAGTTAAAATTTATGCAGAGACAAAACAAATGCATTCAGAAATTTCAGAAATGATTGTGAGTTCTTTAGTTTGAAAACCTCCAGTTCTTCTGATCGACTAGGTTCCCAAAAAAAGGAGTTTGCTCTACAAGCTTTGTTTGTAGTGCCTTTCCATCAGATACTTTTCAACTTGTGAAGAGGAAAATACTTAGGACTACTGAGGTGTTTATTACCTGCTAAGAAGCCTAAAATATATTGGAACTGAAACCCAGTATAAAGATAGGGGCAGCTAAAAGAGAATTTCCCTGAAAATTATGAGCATTTATCAGCAAGAGTTTAATCTCAAACTCAGCATAAACTTCAGTGTTAATGTGCCCACTCTGAGGCTTGTCCCTCAATTTGGTTGCAGGATTTGTTCATTTTTATATTGCTTCCTGCTGTATCATTCAAGTCTTTCTGGTGCCAGTTCTCAATCCTGATTTACATTAAGTTTTTTTCAAGTGGATGACATTAAGTTCTTTTAAGTTCACTGAATGCTACTGAAGTATTATTTTTAACAAGCTACTGAAACCACAGCCTGTGAAAGAGTAGCAACCTTAAGGCACAGTTCTAATGGATTATCAGTACAGCTTTTTCACACAGACACTGTGTCACATGTGAAAATGACTGTTAAATTTTGTAACACATAACACTTTAAAAGTTTAAGTTTCTCACTGTGGAGAATCAGAGATCTGAAAGCAGTTCTATTAATTTCATTCCAAAACATTGATATGCAACAAAACAAAACCATGAGACCACACCAAAATTACTTTATCAGAAAGAACAGCAAAATAACAGGCCCAATGGCACAATCAAGCCGTTCCAAAATCAAAGTTGGCTGGATTTGACTCCAGGTAGGCTCAAATGTTACTATCAAAACCTACAAAGATTAAGAGATATTATCTAGCAAGAAAAACAGTTTGACACTTTTCACTGTACATTCCCTTTTTTTCTCCCTTCCTTTCGGGAGTGTGGACTGAAGTTTACACGAACATGATTACAACGCTATTTAAAGACTGATCATTATAAAGATGATAATTGCTTGATTTAAGCAAAAGCTTTTATTACCTGGACAGCTTCAGAACAGAAAAAGTTTGTTAAACTGCTCCCCTCCCCCTGAAATAAATGATGTAGTATGTCTAAAAGGACTCCACATCTCAGATTATAATATATTATTAGGGAATATTATGAATAATATGAAAATAATATTAGGGAATAAAATTTCAATTCACATAAAAATATTGCCAGGCTTAAGGTGTATGTGTCAAGGGTGACAGAATTTGTGGAAATAGGTGTAAGAGTCTTACAACTTAAGACAACTGTCCAGCTTGGCTTCCTTGCTATTCTGTATGGCAATCACAATTGCTTGCATTAGTCCTGTGAAAGAAGGAAATGGACCTGGGTTGACAGACCACTGGAACAGGCTGCCTAGAGAGCCTGTGGAGTTTCCTCCACTGGAGGTATTCCAGAGACATCTGGACACAATCCTGTGCCATGTGCTGTAGGATGACCCTACTTGAGCTGGGAGCTTGGACTAGATGACCCACTGTGGTCTCTTCCAACTATGCTGTGATTCTGTGACTTATTCAAATTCCTAGCTAGGTGTCCTTAGTGAAGATCCTGATGGCAGAAAACAGAATGCTTTGTGGGATCAGATGAAAACAGAAGTATCAACTGTGCAGGTATTATTATGTCTGGAGCGACCATTTTCAATGTAGGTCTGCATCCTCCTCATCTCCAAGGCAAGAGAAGGAAATCTATACAGTTTAGCTCTGTTAGCCCTGTGCTAAGGTAAAAAGAATCTGAACCCAAACATCTCTACAAAGCCTTTGCATCTGCTCTGCTGCCAAATGTCTGTGAAGAAGAATGGTGAAGTTTATAGAGTTCTCCTCAGGAGACTACACTCAATTCAGCAAGAAATCTGGGGTGCAGTGAGTGTCAGCAAGAGTTATGGGGCAGAGGGCAGATGACCTCATTTCCGTACAGGAGTAAGAGACAAAGAGAGCCCATGCCAAGAAGGATGCCAAAGAGGGTAAGCAGTGAGATACTGATGAAAACTGCACAGACCAAGGGATGTTTATGGACATACCAGACTGCTGAGCAATTAGCTGGGGAAGTTATGCCTGATACTGCTGATAACAAAATTCCAATATTTAAATTCATTTGGGATTGAGTTATTGTGCCCCTTTTTTCCAATAAGTGAAGTCATCTGCTACTGCTAGCTCTTGTCTTTACTCTTCTGGCTCCACTCCTAGTGCATACTGTTACCATGATTGCTATTCTGTTATTTTGCCTTTCATGGAGACAAAGCACTCTTAGCAGGATTTTCCAGTCAGCTGGCATGAACAAGGGTTAGTTTGGTTTTCATTATTTCTCAGCATCATTTTCAAGATTATGCTGACATGCACAGGAATGATGTATAAAAATATTAAAATGTTATTAAAAATTTGTTTGCATTAGGGAACGTGAGACAACTTCATCAGAGCGAGCCGAGTGCTGTTCAGAGATCTGTGGCAAGAACATTTGGAAAAGTTTACACATATCCCAAAGGATCTCACTGTTTTTTCCTTTGCATAATTTTTCCATGAATAATCCTTCAAATGTTATAAATGAATGTTACTTTTGCAATCCTTCAGTAAAACATGTGAACATTTACAGTCTCCAGAGCTTTTAAAAAAAGCAACAGGGTGAGGGAGTTACAGTTCACAATTTTTCTCCAGTAAAAACCTATCAATAAACTAGTACTAGATATGCAAACTAAAAATTGAAAATGAGTTGCATATTATATGATGAAGAACTGAGTGATTTTTCAGGAAGGTAGAACAGTCTCAACTATTTCCTATTTTTTGGTGAGCAGTTAAGAAGTAAAACTGATACTTACCAGCTCTGTTTCTAAAACTTAATAAAGACATTCCAAGCCACAGACTCTCTAGTTAAATCTTCACTGTAAATTTTTACTACTCTGTTTTCATTGTAACCAGTGTGTGATAATTAAAACTTTCAAAGAGAAAGACTTACTTACAAAACACACAATAAATAACTTCAGATGAATTCTGTGCACAGAATCAAGAATGACACAAAAAAATTACATCTAGAATAATGGCTATTGTAAAAGAACAGTTTTAATTTTCAGAGTATTGCTTTACCATTCAACAAAAGCCTACTAATGCATATGATATGTAAGAGACATGTATGTTACAGCTGCTTCTCAGACAAGAGCAAACTAAAACCAAGAATCTGAGTCCTTTACTGCACCTCCCCATGCTCCTCCAAGCTCCCCAAAAGCTGTCACTCACACACACACACACACACACACACACACACACTTCTGACTGCACAGTAAGCACACCTGAGTGTATTTCCTTCAAATGCTTCCTGCATAGAAGTGATACTTTCAATTTCAAGTGTCACTTTTATGGAATCACTAATTGTCAGCATTCGTGTTACTTATTCTGCACCAGTGGAATGCACAAAATCCAGACTTACACTTCAGAAAAAATGCTGAAGTTTTTGCAGTTGGATCTGCAAGGCATTATATAGGCTTGGGTGACATCTAGATTGGCAATGAAGACATATCCATTGTGAGAGTATAGCTGCATGGAAACTCTGAAGTTTGGGTTCAACTAAATACATTAACCAATCCTTCAAAAAAAACCCCCAACTTTCAAAAGAAACTATTTCAGGTGATAGCTGTGAAAAAAGAGTCAAAAACAAACAACCAAAACCAACTGAACCTCCAAAAAACAAGGCAGAAAAGCCCTTTGTCCTCTGGCTGGTTTATATTTGTAACATTCCTCAGGATAATAGCTTGGTAGCTAAAACAAGCATCAATGAACTACGACATTAGACTTGTTTGGTAAGGAAGTCACAGAAAGTAATAGAAAGCAATAAAGTTAAAAACGGAGCACAATCATTCTCTCCCTGGAAACTTTGTATTTGATTTGATAGCATATTTTTCTACAATTTTTGTGAAGCTTTGGTATGTTAAGAAAAAACCCACAGTACACTAATTCCAGCTGGATTAAATGGTTGATAACATGTGAATCCACAGATTTGTCTGGTATTGATTTGTTTCAAAAATACTCCAGTGAGTTGTAAAAGTTTCTCAAGAAAGTATCACAGAGAAAGGGATTGGAAACCAAAGAGTAAAGTTTTCTGGACGGTCTGTAAATTTATGTGAAGAAAACTTAGTTCTTCTATTTCTACCTTAAGTCCTGAGTAAGAAAATCAGACATGGTACACATGAAGCAATGACCAAGAACTTGCACGAGGATTAGACAACCCTCATTTCCACAGAATGACTGGCTGCTAAAGCACTTAACACAAACTATTTATTAGTTGCCAAAGCAACCAGTAAAACAAATGGCAAAACTAAATGTCAGACTCAGTGTTTACATGGAAAATGATGGTGTGGGGGTTTTTTATTCTAAAATGCTGGAACTGCTGTAGAGTTATCACTAACATAGTATAGCTACTTCAGAGGGTTACAAATGTGCAAACATCCCCAGTCTTTCTTCCTTCTGCTTCTACATTTTGAACTCCTATGTATCACATACTCTACATCCAATAATTGACCTCTTCCAATTAATTAAAATATATATTCTAAGTTCTTTATGAGCTAGCTCTCAAAGCTGAATGGACTTGGGACAGTGGGCTGAATTTTACTCCAATAACAAAGAAGAGAATATACCTGTTTCAGATAAATTACTCCACATTCCTGGTATGATGGTAACATAAGACCTCTGATCTAATTATTCTCCTCTCAAGAATTACACCAAGACCTACTTGGAGGGAAAAAAAAAAAGGAAGAAAAAAAAAAAAAAGGAGGGGATGAGGGTCCATCCCTGACTACTGCGTAACAAACCCCCCCAAAATAAGGGCTACCCACAGCAGAGGCCTGGCTGTTGCTAAAATTTAATGCTAGATGTTAACTTTATTGAAGGGGTTCATTAAAAATCATAGAATTGTTAAGACCAGTCTTTGAGTCACTTAGTATTAGATACAATTTTCTGGATAGGGTAATTATTTTAACATTATTTTAACTTTTTATATCATTTCCCAAGACAGAATAAATATGCTATATTTCAGAGAATGAGTAATCACTTTCTATATTCTGATTAGCACTGCGCCCTGAACTTTTCCAAATGACATGATGAGAAAGAATATGCATGACAGAACATTTCTCTACTGAGCTACAACTGGTGTGCAAATTCTGAGGAACTTCAGTTGCTTAGAAGGCTTACATTTACCATATATTGCATTAAATCTTTTCTTTTGTTCTGGGAAAATGTATTGAGTTATACCTTCCAAAACAACCTAACAGCCATACCATAAACGACGAGCACCTTTCAGCCAACCGCTGCAGGAACACAGATGTCTTTTACAGCTAATTCAACTGGAAACTGTGAACAGTTAGCATACTATAAGCTCTCCAGCTACATTCTCTCTCTCTCTCAAACCACAGCAAGGCAGAATGAACAGACTTAAGTTGCTGCCAAGGAAGTTGTATGAATCACACGGTTCCTGAAAGCATTCAACTAAACTGCTTAAAGCTCCTTCTTAAATGCTACTTGCGAGAGACAAGAACCTCTGCAGCGTTATGGAAGACATGAAATCTTCCTGTGAAAGCACTATTCACAGCTATATATGCATTTGGTAATTAAATGAGACCCTCTTAGCCACTAATACACAAAACATAACTTGTTGTGAGACAGTCCCTTTAATCAGATGCCTGCCTCCTGTTTGAATTTACTGGAAAACTAGTTGGCAAAAGAAGTGGAAAATGGACACATGGTTTTCTCCAGCACTTTGCAAATAGAAATGCTGGAGGATTTAACTATTTTTATTGAGCCTCACACTCATAAAGCTACTTCAAGGGGAAAAAAGAAACCCACAATGTCCCTGGCTAGAGTAAACTGCTAATACTCTTTTGAAAGAGAGAAAACTGAGTAGAAGATAAATTCACAGTGCTGGCAAGTAAAATCCATTTCCATCATCAACACATGCAATTGTATTTTAGAACACAAAGATGACACTATTCCCTGCACTTAATCCCATTACAGACTTTGGAATTATTACCAATGACACTGAGCTTTTTTTCTGTCTCTGGAAACACATGCTGATCTCTAAGGAGGCAGCATGTCACAGGCAGAACTAGACTTACTGCTATTAGCAATGTATTAACTTTTGGACTATTGAGACAACTGAACTGATGACTGACCTTATGGGCTAAGAACCTTTATTTTAACTTAAAATCCCTATTATCAGACTCCCATGCCTTAAACTATTGACTGGAACATTAAACTACTGCCCGAAGTATTTTGAGATCATCTATTATCATTGTCTCTTACCGACTGCAAAGGACTTAATTCTGGCACACAATGTCCGAAGTGGAATTAATCTCAAGGTATAATTTGAATCCAAGTAAAATTGACAGCAATACCTGCAAATGTGCTATTTTTAATTTTCCATGTTCAAATATCTCATTACTGATATTTGAGTATTTTAGTTCAGAATTATTCTAGACTAACATATGGCTATACTCCCATTTATCAATGTTGTGAAATAAACAATAATTGCCTTCATGCTTAGTTCAATTTCAATTTGAATTCATGCTAACTTACTTAACGAACCTTCTCCGGGAATAAAATTTTCAGTGTAAAATGTACTGGATTCCATTTAGCAGCATTTTTGCAGCCACACAGGTGCAGATCACTGAAAAATTCCTGTGGGCATTACAAAATGCTGATGGCATTCATTGTCTAACTGGCAGTAAGTGAGAACTCTCTAGCTGAGCAAGAAATACAGCAGTCCACAAATGGGTCAAGCTTTCGAAGGAAATACTAACAGAAGAACGGAGCAACAGGAATGACTCAGCACTTGGTTTCTAGTCATCACACAATTCTCACTCTGAATAAAGTAACCTTACAGAGAGCACTTAGGGGCACTGAAGATTCAGAAGGGAAAATCCACCCTCTCCTAATACTGCCAGATACTATAGGATCATATATTCAATGAAGTAGGTACTACTGAACATAGTCCCAATCATTTTTTGTGGACTCCAGCTGAGCTCACTGCAGTATCATGCTGCATTACTTGCCTTCCACTAGAGCTCTAATAGAGTTCTAACAGAATTCTCAGTCCTTGATTAAGACTTACCGAGAACTGGCGATGATCACATATTATGCTGCTATGACTGAAGCTATATTCCATAATCATACAAATGAAGCGTTAACATCAAAGCCCAAGAGTTGAGCATGTAGACATGAGCAATACAAAGCAAAAGCCAGAAAACAAAACAGTTTACTTGTATGTCTGCTTTACATACGTAAGAAAGATGTAATCACATGAGAGACAATAACTTAGTTTCAAGTCTCAAGTATGAAAAACCTCACAAAAGCAAAAGAAAATGTGACATGATGTGGTGGGTTGACCTTTACAGGCTGTCAGGTGCTCACTGAGTTGCTCTGTTACTCACCACCCTTCACAGGACAGGATGAAGAAAGTAAGATACAAAACCTTTGTGGGTTGAGATAATGGCAATTTAATTTAAAAAAGCAATGACTGTGTGCAGAAGCAAAAGAAACCAAAAGAAGAATTTATCCTCTACTTCCCATCAGTGGGCAATGAGCAGTCATGGCCTAACCCAAGCATTGCAGTAGATGCTTAGGAAGACAAACACCTCAATAATAAATGCCTCACTCCCCGCTTTCTCATAGCTTTTATTGTTGAGCACGTCATATGGTACAGAACATCTCTTTGGGCAGCTTAAATCAGCTGTCCTGGCTATGTACCCTCCCAACCTCTTGCCCATGCCCAGCCTACTGGCCTTATTGGCAGGGGGTTGGGTTTGGAGAGATAGCCTTGGTGCAGTGGGCACTGCTTAGCAGAAGCCAGGTACCTTATCAACACCTTTCCAGACACAGATACAGAGTGCAACGCTGTGATGGCTCCTGTGGGGAAGTTAACTTCCAAGTGCATTTCTCTATGAGGAAAGTGTTCATTAAGAACTACTTTTGAACTCATCTAATTTAAAAAAAAAAATATCCTGTGAACTATTTCTTTACATTTTACACAGCAATTAATAATACTGAGCATCAAGCAGGGAAAGCACCTTTCTAAAGAAATTGAAGACCACGTCAAATGTTTATCTGACTCCGGGAATAGCAATCACAATACTAGGAGGTTCCCTATAAGTGACTGGTCATTTTACAGCAGCCAACATGAAGAGCCAGGAGGCAGAGGAATAACACACGGAGTTTTTCTTCGTTTTATATTTAGCATCATCCTTTTTCTTTCTCTCACTTACTTTGCCTTTGATTGGTGAGAAAAAAAGACATTTTGAATGCCAATTGAAACTGCATGTCAGATGTGGTCTGGACTCCTTCGGGTTTTTACATTCACACATGGCTTTACATAATGAGACAGAAAATTGGCCATTCAGGTTGAAGAGATTAAAACAGAACAGCTTTTGAGATAATGGCTCCTATAGCAGGAAGCACATTTCACATAGCCTGATGTTTGTTTAGTCTGGTCATTGCAATAAACAGCAGATTAGTTTTTGTCAACTTATGGATGGTACTCTAGTTTTTCAGATGTTTCTAGAAGCTATTAAAAATATTTTGTCCTCCTTCTTTCCACAATGAAATTGTCTCAAATTTATGTGATCACATGGAAACCTGAAAGGAGAATTTCCTCTGTTATTCACTGCATTGGTTTTTTTGTACTGAAAGAGGGCTCTTTTTTATTCACTTATTAAATAATGATGAAAATGCAAGCATTTGTAAAACAATCCCACAATCTGACATCTGTTCCAATGCTAGCAAACACCCTGTGACATCTCTTGAACTGGAACTGTTTTTATACAAGTCAGCAATCCTTCTTGTCAACTCATGCTACTGATGTACCTCTGGATTTTCCCATATACTTCAGTGGAGGATTTCTGTAATTAAAATTATTTCCTTACTCAAATTTTCAAATGATGTTTTATACCTGCAAGATCTTCTTTGGAGGAAACCAGTCGAGGAGAGCTGTTACCTGGCTCAATTCTTAAAGATAATCTGGAAAAACAAGTTTTTAGAGAAATTAACAAAAAAAAAATTCTCAATGAAAGTTGAAAGAAATTGAAGAAAGTAATTATTTTGGCAGTGCTAACTAGGAATTTTACTTTCTTGGGAGTGTAGTTATTTATTTTGTGATGTAATAAAACAATTTTTTTTTTGAAGTCAATCACTACCTGTCAGAAGCAAGAAAGAAACTGTGAGGAAAGTCTATGAAAGCAGAAAGAGAAATCATTATTTAATCCTCCCTCTCAGTTTAAAGACGTAAGTTCATGTAGTCTTTTGCCTTGGAAAAAAAACCTCAAAAAGTTAGTAATTTAGATACAAACCTAACATTTTATTCCCTCTAAACATGAAAGTGAATTTGCTGTTACCATGTCGAAATGTGCACAGAGAAATAGCTATTTAGTTACTATGACTTCCAGAAAAGAAGCTTAAGAGGGCAAAGTGACCAACATGTAATAGTAAAAGAAGGTAATTAGAAGAAAGTATTATATGCCATGCTGCCTCACTCCATGTGTTTTATTATGTACTCACTCACTCTTGTGTTCTCAGCACTCCAACAAATCTCAATCTCCCAATGCATATCACTTCTGCCATTTCTCAAGTTTAGGCAGTCTTCACTTGACATTCATGGGTCCTTTCCTCTGTACCAGTCTGACAAAAAGGTATGAAGGACTACAATGTTAAGTAAATTTTAATGGAATAGGCATAAATCCAAAGGAAACAACTGCTGTCATTGCACAGCAGTGGACACACACAAAAGCTGGAAGGTTTCAAGCTGCAGCACCCTGCTGTGAACCCCAAGGAAAGGCTTTCTGACTTCACATAAAAACATGGAAAGGAGCGGAGGGAGAAACCTATGACAGCATTTCAAAATATCACGTATGGCTCAGCCATCACTTTCCTTATTACTCTTCATTGGGAATACCTTTCAGTTCCTTCTCTACAATATTCCAACATTGTCAACTATGCTTTAGTGCAAAGTCAGTTAACAAAGCTACGGTCCATTTCATGTTTTTGAATTTCTATTCTTCCAACAGTACTCAATTCTTTTAACTACCCAAAGTAATGTATTTCAAGTAGGTAATGAATCATTCCTTTCCAGGCTACTTTTCTTTCTGTCAACTTGATTTCTGTGACCAGGAAGCAGTAACATAACTCTCCTAGAGAGTTACGATAACACAAGTCAATGCACGATGCAAACGTTGATCACACAGGAATTTCTTTCTGTATGGAAAAAAGGCAAAAGAACTTAGTGAAGTCCTTCCCTGTAAATAAGGCCCTACTGTGTGAATTTATCTTCCATGTCTGTAGAAATGTTGCAGTTGCATCCTTTGCACAGTAGTTACTCCTTCATTCATTTTTAAGGCTGATCTGTTCCTCACTATATTCGAGCTTTATTGTTCCAATGCTGTGAGCTTGATTTTTGCAAAGAAAGCTTTTTATTTTTTTTGTTTATTTGTTTTAATAATATTCTGCAGAAACTGCCATAGATGCTATTCAGAAATTTGGGTACTAAGCTCATTTTACCAGGTTAGCTCATATTTGACAAACTAAAGTCCTCAGGCAAAGCAAGCATTTCAAATTGTTTCACAGTTTTTCTACAAATGGAAGCAGACAACCCTCCTCCTGATAACCTGTCACCGTTCCACAGTTGCTAATTTCTTCTACGTCTGTCTGTGCAAGGGAGATGTTACCAGTCCTTTCTTGCATGCTGTGGAAATGGCATTTTTAGTTTCTGCCAGTTTTGAGGAACTCATCTCTGAAGCTCCTTCCTTACCCTGTATCAAAGAAGTTACTCAGTTTTATTAGTCCTCTGTGGCAATAGCCACAGTTTATTTGGTCACTGTGGAAATACTCATCTAATAAGCCCACTGCTAAAAGATATGATTGCAGTTCAGTCCACGCAAGCAAATAGCTTCTTCTTGTTACAGTAATGTGATTTGTAATGCATTCCTCCTGAAAATTTCTTGCTTGGTTAGAATAAAATGAATTTAAATCTGCATGTAAAGATTAGAGACCATATTTATTCTTACGCATGCTGAACTGAATTGTGCTCATGAAGCAGGTCCAGTCTATAATTTCAGATAACTATTTACAGAATCACGTATTTTTCATAGCAAGAACGGCAGGACTACCTCATGTACCTGATAAGGCCAGAAATCGCTTGTCTAACGTCGCAATTTCTACCAACTTTATCAGCTTACTTACTTACTGATTGAACTCCCGGACCCAGTACAACTCTCACATGTTTAAAAAACAGCACAGGTGAAATACAGTCTATGAATATGTACATCAGGGGAAGTGCTATGATCTGCTAACAGATTTAAGGCAAGTGCATTCTTATCACTTCTTTAGTGACAAAAGCAAGTGAGATCAACTTCCGTGCAACTACTTGCACTATACTATTTCTCTCTTTCTGTCTAAAATTACACTTGTAAAGAAGAAAAGGGGAATGTAACAGCAGGAAGAAAGACTTAACACCTTTATGCCTTTAACAAGGTTTTAGGAAGAGGCATGCTATGATTATACCATCTAGAAATCACCTGTGTTGTGTGCTGCACTTAGAAATTCACTAAGAGCAAAAAATGAGTCTTCAGCGCTATAAAATGAGATTACATCACTCTCCACCGGTCATCTCCCCAGAATATGTGAAGTTAGATTATGTTGGTTATCTGTTTGGTTATGTTAAACTGCAGTCTGAATCTTAGCCCTTTCTAAGTCTCTGACAGTTTGGACATCGACTTCCATGATGCCAGAATTCTGAAATGTTTCCAGAAAAACTAGAATGCAATTTAGCTATTTTCAACCTAGGAAAATACAGGATGTATTTAAAGAAGAACAAATAATGCGAGCATAAAAATATATTTTGGTAAGTATAAAATACTCATGCTGACAGGTTTATATCTAATATAAACTGTTGAGAAAAGGGAATATATTCTGACAACGAGATGTCATGCCTGAGCTACCTTCTCTTCTAGTCCCCCTCTCCTCCAGAAGGCTGGAAACAATCAAAAACATTCTTCATTTCGAAGAAGAGATACTGACAGTCAGTACAGTTTCAACCAGACCTGGCTTGTTTGTCACCGCCCAAATTCAATTTTGTAATTCCTCTGACACTCCATTTTCCATGGAGCAGCACAAGTTCCACACATGTACACACATGCTCAGTGTCTCCCAAACAGGACTCCTGGAGCCAGAATCTGTGGCCCCTGAGAGGCTTAGTGTGATACTTTCAATAGATCAGTGCAGACTCTGAGACCTGATGTGCTAACCACCAACATGCATCATCCATATCCTCACACACCTAATGACATTCTCACAGCTGACTGCCCAATGTCATTCACTAGCATCACTTTAAATAAAAAACTACCTTGGCTCCAGCATGCCTAATAAACCACTCATAACTCATAAAGACCCTCTTTTATGCGTTTGCCCCTGTGTATCATCAGAAGATCATCTCGGAAGTCACTATATTCATCCAATATCACAGTACTGTTAGGATTTCTTTTTTGTTTCAGGAATTCTTTTCAATAAACAAATCTTTGCTTTACCATGGTAAGGAAGCCTAGTTTTAGTGCACGGTCTAAATGCTGACATATGAAATTTCAACATTCCAAAATTATACTGCAAGAGTTCAGCTAAGAGATACGTCAGGATAAATCCTAGGTATCAGCCTCAGATACTGCCTACAAGAAACTGAAATTTCAAAACTGAGGCGTTAGTTTTAACAAACTAAGGTGAAACAAAAATTAGAAGTAAAATCTCTAGGAAGAAAAATCAGCATGAAGATTCACTGAATTAACAAACATCAATCTACCACTGAGAATTAAGACAAAGCTTCTACAGAATAGGCACAGGAAGAGTATGTGAAAGCTTTATTCTTGGATAGTAGAAAGATGACTGAACAATTTCTGTTTTTCTTAAGTCTGATACTCAAAATATTTTCTGAAACATGTTAGGGCTGGTATGCTCTGGAAAGTAAGCTGGATGGACCTCTATTTCAACCTAGTCTTAAATAACACTCTGCTACTGGGCCATACAGCTCATTTTAGAGTAACCTTCTTGGCAAGCAGGAAAAGAGGAACCTAACATAATGCAGAAAATAAAACAAGGAGTCAGTCTTGAACATAGGTCTCTTTCATGGAAGTATACTCTCCAGTACAGGATGGAACCACTGCTAGGACAGTAAAGACACTGTTAATTTTTCTTATATAAAGCAAGTAAATGAAGACAAAGAATAGTCTTACACAGAAGTTTAGGTGCTCCATGAGGAGACTGAACAAAACTTACTCATCTTTGCTGAAACAAGGATGATGTTAGTCACAACAAAGCAGAGCAGTCCTCAAAGCTGTCCCTCAGGGCATTTCTGACCATTATTTGCGTACCAAACCAGATGGGTCTGGAATATCTGGAACATTTTGGGCTGCCTGTCTAGCATTTGAACAGTAGGTCCTGTGACAGTAGGTCAACCAACAGTAGGTTGCTGGAAGCTTCACTGTCCCCATGCATCCCCCAATATTCTCCTGGAGAGGCTGCAGCCCATGGCTTGGACAGGTGCACTCTTCACTGGGAAACATCTGGTTGGATGGCTGGGCCCAGAGAGTGAGAGAACCACCCAGAGAGTGGTGGGGAATGGTGCCACATCCAGGTGGGGCCAGTCCCTAGTGGGGTTCCCCACGGTTCAGTATTGGGCCCAGTCCTATTTAATATTATTGTTGACGATCTGGTCAAGAAGACTGAGTGCACTCTTGGTAAGCTCATGGATAACACTACGTTGGGTGGAAATGTTGATCTGCTAGAGGGTAGGAATGCTTTGCAGAAGGATCTGGACAGGCTGAATCGATGGGCTGAGATCAACAACGTGAGGTTCACCAAGGCGAAGTGCTGGTTCCTGCAATTCAGTTACAACAACCCCATCCATTGCTACAGGATGGGGAAGAGTGGCTGGAGAGTGATCCAGGAGAAATGGACCTACGGGTGCTGGTTGAGAGCAGCTGAACATAGGCCCAGGTGGGCAAGAAGGCCAATGGCATCCTGGCCCGTAACAAAAATACTGTGGCCAGCAGGACTAGGGAAGTGATTGCCCCTCTGTACTGGTGAGGCTAAAACTTGAATCCTGGATTCAGTTCTGGGAACCTCACTTCAAGAAAGACATTGAGGCACTGGAGCATGTCCAGAGAAGGGCAACGAAGCTGGGAAAGGGTCTAAAGGATAAATCATATGAGGAGCAGCTGAGGGAGCTGGTGGGGCTTAGCCTGGAGAAAAGGAGGCTCAAGGGGGACCTTCTGTACAACTCCCTGACTGGAGGGTACAGCCAGCTGGGGGGTTGGCCTTTTCTCTCAGGCAACCAGCAACAGGTCAAGAGGGAATGGACTCAAACTGTGCCAGGGGAGGTTCAGGCTGGACATCAGGAAGAACTCCTCCTCAAAAGGGGTTGCCAGGCATTGGGAGGGGCTGATCAGGGACGTAGTGAAATCATCACTGGAAGTGTTCAAGAAACAACTGGATGTGGCATTCAGTTTACCTAGTCTAGTTGACAAGGTGGTGATTGGCCAAAGGTTGAACTTGATGATCTTGGAGGTCTTTTCCAACCTTAGTGATTCCAGGCTTCTACGATTCTATTTTGTGTCCTGTGGAAGAGGCAGTCAAGCCACAACTACAGCTACTGAACCATATGGTCACTGGCTCACTATGAATGTCAGACTAACAGTGAAGGTTTTCTTCTGCCCTGCCTTTCACCACAATTCTTGGTGGAAAAGGTCCAAGGAATATAGCTGCCTGGGAGGCTTACAGAAGATGAACTGCAACCAAAGTTCACTGTTACAAGTACTAATGTAAGTATTAATATTTAATATAAGTACTAAGCACTTGCCATTTAATTCCTGTTCCCATAGGACTGGAACCAACATGGTACAGCTAGCACTTCTACAGCACCAGCATTGCTAGGAGTCAGTATAAGCTTTTAATTACCTATTAATTTCTCTTGAATGTTTTCCCATAGCATCTTGCCTATTTGAACCTAAATTTGAACTGATTTTTCTGTAAGTTATCTTACTACTATATTGCCTAATATGCTCTGAAGAACCAAATTACAGGTATAGGTAGCAGCCTGATTGTCCTGTCCTGTCCTGTCCTGTCCAGACAGATAATACTGTAATACAAATAACAGTCTTCAAACTGATTTCATTCAAAAAAACAACTGTGAGAATACAAGGCCTGACCTAACGATGCCAAAAGGTCAGCAAAAAAATTTGTAGGAATGGCTGCAAGGTATGTCTGGTTAGGAGAGGATGTGGCATTGCGCCACAATGTTATATACTGTTAAAACTGAGCAGCTTCTGCAGAAAACAGTATACAGGCTGAGCAAGAAAGATCTGTTATTTTTAGGATATGACATAATTGTCAGGGGTTTTCTGGAGAATTCCTACTTGCTGACAAGCATGAAGCGAAAGGAAGCAATTGGACTGGCACAAAATATTGTAGAGAAAAGCTTTGTTTATATAAAGTGGCTGCCATATTTTCCTTTCCAGTGTAATTGAGGTTCTCATTTGGCAAAACACGTGTTGGGATTCTGCCAATACATTTTGGGACAACGATCTAAACGTCTCTCCCTGACAGCCTGGTACTGAGATAGTTCTGTTCTTCATGCCAAAGGTCACACATACCTCTCTGCAGAGAGCACTAATGCTGTCCCTGGCTCAAAAAGAGCAGTCACTGCAAAGAAAAAGGGAAGAGATTCTTACCCACTCTAAAAACTTAGTACACTCCGCATTTTTAAGGCTTACAGTTTCTTCTGGAATGGGACCAGAAAATACTATGAAACTAAAGATCCATTAAGGGAAACTGAGAGGAAAATGTGAAATCAAATATTCAAAACAAAATCTGAAAACTTCTTACCAAGTGCAAAAATGGAAGAGGAATGAGAGTTTTCTTTAAGGGTAGATGTGATGCATTTTGATTAATTTAAAGTAATTAATTTTTAAAACATTAAAGTTTTATTCTGATGAAACAACGCTGGAAAAAAGTCAAAGTTCTCCAATGTATATAAGCGGTAGCAACTTTCCTGTGGTAAGAATCAAATCTTTCCCTCTTTTTAATACCTTTTGTGACTTTAGTCCAGTTTTTCCTTGCCACAGTGAAGCCTGGAAAGAAAACTACTAAACTTGATTGAATTAATCTCCCAAATAACTAAATCCAAAGAAAAGTATTACATGGTCTTTAAGATATATCAAATACCTTCAAGCATTATCAGCAAGGTTGCTGCTAAAGTCACATTAATATTCAAATTTAAAATTAAATTACTTTTAGTTTTTACAAATATTATGTTATGGTATCGTATGCTTATGGAAAACACTTGTTTAATTAATTTTTTCTGAAATAGTACAGTTCATGAAAGCTGTTGTATACACGGTGTTAACACCGTTGCATCACCCGCAAACTCCATCTAAAAATCAAATTGAATAATATGAGCAGTTTCTTTAATCCAATCCAGGGGTTGTAAAGCCTCTGTGAAATTCTTCACCTTTACCAATGACTACTCAGTTTAATTTTTCTCTGTCTTCACAACTTTAATGAAGCACGGAAGTATGTGGGAAATTAGTAAATAATGACCATTTGTTAAATTTTAACACTGAGATTTAAATCTCAGACTATCCTTAACAAAAGTCTTGGACTGCTTGACTTTTACAAAGGCTGTGTGCACTGCTCATGGTCAATGAGCATCTCTTGCACAATGTGTCTGCGTGTGAAACATATACAATGTCATGAGACTGAATAAAGGAAGAATTTACACATTCTACCATCAGTACTCTGGCAGGAATTCTAATTCTATGGAGCAGATAAATTTTGCTATGAAAACATTAAACACATTCTTTTTTTTCCCAAATTATTTTCCTACAGAAACATCACTATTCTTAGTATCTGTGATCAACCAGACACAAAGGCACAAAGATCTCAAACCATCACCAAGCACGAGCTTTTGCAGTGAATGACCTAGTGCTCTTTCAGCTTCTTTTGCGGAAGTTTACCCTAAGCAAGGGGACAAATTTTAGACCGTTTATCTCTGTTTGAAGTATGCCCTGATAATACTTTGAGAAGTTCCGAAATAACACCGTGTCTGAACGCTTTTACTTCTAGAACTATTCTCTCAGGGAAAGCGAAGTTCCACATGCATTCATCACAAGAATTCCTATCAACAGATCTGGTCAAGGTATAGTCCTGCATGCCCCGCAGCTGGAGCCAGAGCTCGGAGGAACAGCTGGAGTTACCAGCAACTCAGATATAGTCAAAATCAAAAAGACATTGTCTGACCCATGTTATGCTAAAACATGGGTTATCTCTGTTATGATGACACCTTTTTTTCCATCTCAGCAGAAGGTGGCATCTGTATGCCAGCAGTGTCAGCACTAATTGCAGCAAAATGTAAATGGTTGGAGCAGGTGACTCTTCATATGCTTGTGTACATGACCCCACGCTGGTAATGCACAGTCTTCTGATTAGTGAATGTGCTCTTTTCTTTTCACAAACACTAAGTGGTAGCCTTCACTTCAGTAACTGATCAGGTTTCGACCTAAAATTATTTAATTATTTGTCTCACTACTCCGAATAAGAAGAGGTTCTAGAATTCCATTACTCTGACAGTTACAAACCATATTTCAACATTTAGCTTCTAAAATTTTCTATGCATTTTATCCTTGTGCTACCATTACAATTTCATTTAAATTATTTTTTACCCTCCCCATTTTCTTCCAGCTATGTTTATACATAGTGATTCTCTTACCTAAACTTTTCCTTTCCTAGGCTAAGGCTCAACCTAGTTCCTTACATCTGGTGTCACAAGATAGATTTTACTCATCTGATTGCACCAGCGTTTATTTAAACCTTCAAGCATGCAAGCATGGATGGCCAGAACTGCATACCATGCTCCATGTAAGCTCTCACCAGCTCCTTCTGAAGCAGTATAAACAACTCTATTTTTTCATAGAAATACTCTATTTGATAGGGAGTAGGGATGAACTAGTCCTTTCATGGCTGTATCTCACTTGTGACTGCTATCTACTGATCAACACCATAACCTAATCTTAGAATAATTATATAACATTTTGGGGTTTGTGTCACTATTACTTTAGTCATCAGGTCATCAGATTCTTCCTTTGTGATATCCAAACCACGTTCTATTTCAATGAACCTTTCCATCACTGTTTTATTAGCGTACGGTCTAAGTACACATAAATTCTGAGACAAAGTTCTTAACTGAAGTATTTAACAAAACTGGTAACAAGACTGGTTTTAAAGAAGTTCATTACCAACCTTGCTCTCTAAAACATATGCTAAAATTATGTTTGCCTTGAATACTTCAAATTCTGCTCACCTAAATAGTTAGTCTATTTGTCAATGGCTAATTGTATAGCATTGCATCTACCTTGGCTGAGCTACTTAAAACCTTGGCTTCTAGGCCTATGACTTAATTTGCTAGTTCTTTCAGAATTACTGGCCAGGGATTATCATTTCTTTTCACTGGAGTACATTCACATATTGACCAATGTGCTCTCTGGTGTCTGCTTCAAACCTCTTCTCCTGGTCTTTTGTAAATATTGCTTTAATATGCTTAAACCCTCAAAACTTAAACCCCCAAATCGTAAGTACTAACTTATTAAAAA
The DNA here is from genome assembly GCA_013398115.1 of Falcunculus frontatus. Lineage (NCBI taxonomy): Eukaryota > Metazoa > Chordata > Aves > Passeriformes > Falcunculus > Falcunculus frontatus. Next base: position 95,088 of record VZRV01010550.1, read on the forward strand.
TAATAACTTGAAATTGGTAGATGTTCTTAATGTATTATTTATAATGCCATAGAGTCAATGCTGGACATCTTGAAGATGACTTTAGGGTTATTGAACAAAATTACCAGAACACAATAAACATGTAATAGAATAAAGACTAGATTTTCATCTACTCTGAACTGTTAACTGTTACTTTTCATTGCTATATTTTACTTTGTAGATCTGCTTAAAGTCATAAAGAAAGACTGTCATTCTGGATTTTACTTAGCAGAAACACCCTAAAACATCTTCAGTCAAGGGCTTTTTGTTCAGCTCTTAATAAAACTAATGACTAAGTAATCTTTCTGTTAAATTTCCCAATGCCTGAAGAAAAGAACAGTACTTACTTGTAATTGTCATCTTCTACAAATTTCTGAAGTTCTTCAATGTAACGGACAGACTTCAAATACTTTTGCACATGGGGAAGTGTTGTGAGATGATCTGTGGAGTGTTTGAACGAACAAACAAAAACCATGAACATTTATGTCATCCAAAATTAATTAGTATTTCACGGTTTTTTTTCTGGTTCTTATGATACCTTCATGGAAACAGAGTTGGAACCTCCCGAAAGAATAAATCAGGCAGAAATACTACTTTGACTCTAAAAATGTGTTAAAGACTTGATTAAGCAAAAGTGATGCTCTCAGTTGTTAAAGAAAATACAGATGTTTTTCATAATCATGAAAGCTCATGGATTTTATTAGATGCTATCTCACTGGTGGAAAAATTAGTGGTTCTCATATGTCCAAAAACTGAAGAGACTTAAAAGTTATTAAATAACTAATTAATAATTACAATGCTGAATACCAAGAATGAAAGACACTAAGTTCAGAATGACAGAAAAACCTCTTGACACATGGTGCATGGACAGGAACACGCCTTGTAGTACCTAACTTCACTTCTGTGCTCTTGTAAAGATAACTGTTTTAAAGGCATCCATTATCCCAGAATATTGTTTCAAGGCCATAATTTAATTTTCATCCTGATTTTAACAAAAGCACTCAAAATTAATGCATAGCACTGCAGGAAGCTACCAAAACTGTAAAACTGGAAGGGTCAATGAAATAATGAGGTTTCTTTGTCATCCAAAGTATTCAGAGACAAAATGAAACTCACAACAAGAAAATGACACCTGAATAATCTAGCTATTCAGAATCCTATGATATTATGCCTAGTTCCTACCTTTAAATACTTTGAAATACCAAAGCTGACAAAAAAGGACAAGGGCTGGATACTTAAGCATACACAGTTAACATCTCACCTTGTTTTTTCACAATCTAACAATCTCTTTTTTTTTTTAAGCTCTCCAAAACTACAGCTTTTAAGTTTTCTGAATTTATCTGTTTAGCTGCCCTCAAGGCTTTTCAGCTTGTTACATGTTTAAGCAATGAAAAGTCATGCTAAGTCACCAAGAGTACACTGAATATTCAGTAAGACACCAAAACCAGCACATTTCTTGATACACAGTTTCACAAGCAGGGTAGAATTGCAGAAATTATTTTTGAGTAAAATCCTGTTAACAAAAAGAAACAAAAAAACTCCTTATTTTCCTGACTTCATCCAGGAGTGACATATCTGGAAAAGCTTAGCACAGTTGAACAACTGCTGTATAGACTGAAATATTTGTATTTCATTTTGTAAACGTATCACCAGGATGCTAACAACAAAATGATAACCAAATGAACACATTCCACACTCTAGACATTGTATCCACTGCAAAGTAAAGGGAAGATACTAAGATAATTCTCTCTGATTGCCTCCAGTGGAAACAGAATATAAACGTAACGCAATAGCTGCACTTGAAAGTATGTAATTTGTAGCCCACATGTAGCAGTAAACTCTACACAACCTCTGTTATAGCTCTTACAATTTAGAATACATGCTTATCTGTCCAATTTACTGGTAAGACTGAAGCTACACAGAAGTGGAAGCTACATCACTTACTAGTGTTCAACTCTACAAATGTTAGCCTCTTGTGTTCCCTCAGGGCCAAAATCTGCTTCCAGAATTTTGCACTAAGGAAATTTTAGTTAAGGCTTGATGGGCATAACAAAATTTACCAACCATAGTTGCAGGATACTTGCAGATCAGCTATTATTCGGAGAATATTGTTCATTTGATTGGATCTTTGTTCATTCTCCATTATGCTGTCCGAAGCAGGATATGCAGAATCAATGTAGATTAAATCCAAGAGATAAATTCCTGAAATAAACAAATCAATCAACCAATTGTTCTAGTGTTTCAAACAGAAACAGTTGCAGAATTTTTAATGAATATAGCAGCCAGAAGTTGTTTACCCCCACTGTAGTCTGGCCCCATTAAACAAAGGAGAGCTTGGGATTTGCATTTTGAAAAATTCCATAATAACTGCTTGAGTTCTATTACACCTCTTCAAAAGACAGAAAAGCTTTTTCGCACTAAGGCTACTGCCTACTACGAGCAATTTGCAGGACCATAACAGGGACACTAAAAAAAGAGTGAGAGCTGCCCCAACGGGTGGAGCTGACAGTGGGGGGACACAATGCTGCTGGCCCCCATGACCAGAGCCCACTGCAATGCTTCCTGGGTCTGCCACCTGCCTGGAAGATCTCCATTAACTTTTCTGTCCTGAGACTTAGTAATACTTCACAGAAATCCCTTGCAAGACTTTTTCTCACTCAAGCTGAGCTCGCCACATATCTGTTTCTTCAGATCTCTGCCACTTTGACCAGTACATTGCTCACTGGATCGCACTGTTTTATGTCCAGTGTTAGCCAGGCTGCAATATCTAATTTCTTTAGGTTTTTAGCTTATTCATTCATGCGTTCCGGAAAAGCCTTATACTGCTTAGGGAGGAATGAATGAAGAAATCATATGACCTGTCATTGAAAACTGAAGAAACAGACAAAGAGGCAGCAACAAGCCAGAAAAAACTCAGTTTGTTATGAACTGTTACATGCTTTGCTTGGAAACCATAAGGCCATAACTAAACCGTCTCTCAAGTCCCCAGCAATCTGTGAATTTGGACTATGAAAGAACCATATGCCCATTAGACCCACTGACATGATAAACAGGAGAGTGCTCCAGGGACCAAAGGTAATTTAATAATCCCACCAAAACCGAAAGGGACATTTAGACTTTGCAAATGAGTGGAATAGAGCTGGATTAACAACTGAACAACATAAAAACCAACTGGAATTTCCAGTCATGCTGGAGTTAAAGAAAAAAGATGCTTAGAAATCAGGTTAAGTTTTACAGTCTAGTTTAACTTCCTGCAATGACACAGATCAGTCCTTCAAAAATTTTCTTCCCATATTAAAAACCCGCTCTTGAAGAAGTAATGTATCTCATAAATATGAGTACAGTTTATAAAGCACAGGTTCATATAACTCAGACTACCTTAACAGTTTTATCTTAAGAGTAACCTGGGGTATTTATTGCTTTCTCCCAAAAAGCACCTTCTAAAAACCATTATCAACTAATCTTCATTTCTATCTCTACACATTTCTATCTCTAGAAAGACAGAATGATGTATCATCAAAAGTTATGAATGTTTTCAGTAGTTGTTTTATTTGCTCTATTTTCTTAAAACAAAATCCCTTTATTTTTGTAATTTATATTAGTAGTGTGCAGTTCTGGACCTACTGATTAAGTATGCTGATGTGCTTCTACTTCTCTCAGCTACAGTAATATCAAAAGCCAAAGGATGAGTGAGTTTAAAGGAAATACAGATGGGGAGTAATCGAGGTTTGCTTTCCTAGATTATCAAAACATATACAAAAGCAGAGAGGTAAAAAGAAAAAAAAGTATGACTTTATCTGATTAGAAGACAATTTTCTACAAGTTTGTCAAGGGCAGCAATACCTACTCTTTCTTTGTCCTTTTCCACTCTTGTGAAGATAAGATATTAGTCATACCAGTTTATTACATCTCATACTAAATTTCACATATCATACTAGAGAAACATAAACAGCACTTTTGTCTTGCTTTGTTTCCACATCTCAGTCTTGCTTAGATTTTAGAGGGAAAAAACAACCCCAATTATTATTTTCAGCTTTTCTGAACTTTCCATTACAAGGGATCCAACCACACTGGGAACTGCTTCAGCCATCATCCCACACACTCGAGAGATCCTAACACTTACACACGGCCAGCATGGACCAGGCACCTTACACCTCAGAATGAGGGAAGAAATTCAATTTCCCTAGTATGAGAGTGGCTCTGTAGCAGTTTAGTGTTGAGCAAATCCTGAGTCCCCAAGGTTCTGCGATGGCCTAGAGATCCTACCCTAGACTGAGGTTCCATACAGCAGCTCTTCACTGTCCCCTCTTGTCAAGTGGCACAGCAAAACATAGTTAGAGTTATAGCTGTAAAAATTCTATTTGCTCATAGCCTCTACACTGCAACATGCCTTATGGCAGCCCGGGGCAAGGCCACTTTCCAGCTATTTTGAGCAAGTCTGTAGCTACTCTCATTGATATCAAAGGTATAAACACACTTCCACTCTGTAGCAATGGTTGTAAGCATTTTTTTAGGACAAAAATCTATTTTCCAGAACAACATACAGATGAGGAGCAATAAGATATACAAGCATCAAAAAGGATGAAAGGGTGTTAGCCTAGGCCCTGTAAATTCCAAATAAAAGTGTAAGGAAATGGGCTTTTGGTAGATAGTGGGGTGTAGGAAGAAAAAACCCAAACTGATAAGATGTCAAAAAAATTAAAACTGAATGTAGTATGCTAGAATATAAAAGAACACACTCTTTGTAATTACACACCAAGCTACACCTTTCCCACATTGTCCTGCTCCCTCCCTTCCTTTAAAGCAAGAAGGATAATTAGGTTTTTATGGTTTTTTGGTTGGTTTTTTTTTTTTTTTTTTAATCTGGGTAGTGATATTTTAAACTCTTCTATATATATGATGTGATAATAGGTATAGATAAGAATCAGTTTATCTTGCACAGAGGAATGACAAAATTATTCCCTTCAGCAAAAGACTTCAAGACCCGTTTCTCAAAGGAAAGCCTCAGGGCTGCCCCATGCCAAAGCAAACACACAGCACTAGCTTTTCAAACTTTGGCTCACATTTGTGCTACTGTGCACTGAAAAAAGCTAAGATGTGAAGCCATCGGGATATTTTCCAGAGGGTGAGCTCATGGGCAGCTTCTTCCACAGCAAGTATCATTTTTCAGTGATACTCACTTTTCTCCACTGTCACCAGAACTAATTTTGCAGCTGGGTATTGTATGCAGACAACAGTGTTCATTAGTTTATGGTATCATGGAAGTAACAACACATACTAAGGAAAAGCATGGCCAAATAATCCAGGACTATATTTATTAATGAAAATCACTCTGTGTAAAGGGGACCAATTATTTTTAAGTTGGCAAAAGAAAACCAAACCTCTAACATCAAGCTTTTAAACTTCTACTGGAGAGATCAAACAAAGCAGTGATATTAGCAACAGTTTAAAGACAGGAAAAAATTTGTACAACAAAAAAGTGAACTTGAAATGTAGCCAATGCCACCCAGATAGTACATTTTGAGTGCTTCATCCACCAGACAACAACTTCTAAGGCTAAATTTTACTGAAAAAATATTTATGGAGAACTGCAGTGTTTAGCAGGATGCAAACCTAAGTCTGTATATTTGTGTCTTGATTCACAGTTAGGCTTCTCCTATTATTTTCTTTATTCAATACTCAAGGCTTCTGAGACAGTAGCACTGAGACAGATAATAAATAAGCATATTTTTGGAGTTGATGGGTACTAACAAAGAGGTCTTAAGAAAAATATTCCCAAGCCTTTGAAAATCAGTGGTTATTCAGCTTCACCCAGTTCTGAAGAACCTGAGCTGGAGCATGTAAGCTTGAAAATGGTCACAAACAACTACGGTGTGTAATTTGTTCCTCATTAAGAAAGACTGATATAACATGCTATGAAAGACAAAACACTTTCAGTCCAGTAAATCACACGTACAAAGTTATACTAATGAGAAAATCTGGGCAGGTATTACTTTAAACAGCAGTAACAGAAATAAAGAGAAATCTGTTTTTTAAGGCACTTGCCTGCAAGTTAGAAAGCCTGGGTTCAAGTTTTCTGTTCTGTCATAGATTTCTTTGACCTGAGCAGCACCATTTATTCTTAACAATTCAGAATTTCAAATCTCTTTGGGCGTTTATGACAATTTGCAGGCATAAGGTGTAACCCAAAACTTGCAGTACCTAAAATTGTTTCACAAATATACACTGTTGCAAAACTGATTATAAAAAAATCTGTGCAAATAAAGACTGAAAACTTGCATCATTCTCAACTGTGTCTTTTTTTACTTTTTATTTTTTAAACTTTTTTTTGTAATGAATATAAAACTATACTGTAAAATAGTAGGACTAACAAACCAAAGATTAGGTGGTTAAACCACACCACTGCTGTATACTTGATATATACCTCCGTGCATAGTGCTCTGTTAAGGGTCTGTGCAATTCTGCAAATGCAAGTAAGCTAGGAAACAGCTGCTGTACGATATTTTTGTCAGTCAGACATTCACTACTTTGCAACAAAGAATAATTAGCTGATGGAGAAGTATTTCACACTAGCCTGGGGACTTCAATTTATTATTCTTAAGGCAACATTTTGATCGAGTACTACAACAAACTATCACATTTATTTGGTAAACTGTACTATTACTATGAAAGCCACAAACTGTAAAAGGAGGTTTTAAAATGCTGTAAAAGGAGGTTAAAAAAAAGTTAAATGTTTTAATGAACAATTTAGTTCCCTACTTACAGTCATGTACAGTTCTAAAGATATTCACAGCCTCTGAATGCACATATGCTGCCGTGTAACACGGATGCCTGGGCATAGAGCATTCCTCCAGTACAGGAAGCAGTGTCTGCAAGACATGCAGTAACTGGCACACATAACAGAAGAGAATCTATGGAAAGTAATTATTTTCCATTTTTGCTCCTCACAAATTGAATAATGACACTGGTTTGATAGGAGAGCCAGAAGAGACAAGGATATGTTTCCAATTTGTAGTCAACTCTATTTATGAAAGCATTTTCCTACATACAGTAGTGTGGTTGTATCACACTAAACAAAGCAGAGGACAGAGGGACACTAACTTATCAATTAACTATGTGGTAGAAAGTCCAAATTACTACAGTCAGCAGTTTGTAAAACCAAAGACACCATTGTTAGGAGATTAGCTCATAGGCAAAAAAGCCAACTGTTTTGTGGAATCGCTGGTTTCAAGAAGACTGGATATTTTCCATGGATTAAGGGCTGGAAAATTTTTCTGCAAAACCAAATGTATATACTGGTTAACCTTGGTAGGATTCAGAATACTCTAAAATAAAACTGAAGACAAACCTTTGCTAAGGCAACACCATGTGATTTCTAACATACAGAAATGTTTTCATTATAAATATCTCAAGAGAGACATTACATAATTACAACATGGTCGCATGGATGGCCGTCAAGGTGCTCACAGGATTGGAAAGCTTGTCATAGGAAAAAAGGCTAAAGGAATTGGGTTTGTTCAGCTTAGAGAAGTGAAAGGGCAGGAAAGAAACCTAACCTTCCAGTACCTACAAAGCAGTCACAGGGAAGATGGAAATACTCTCTCCAGAGTAATAGCAACAGGTCAAGAAGTGATGGGGGACATTCTATCTGCATATAAACAAATTTCTTTTCTGCAAATACATTTAAATATTGAAATAGGTTTCCCATAGGAGGAGAGCAATTTCCCTTGCTGGAAATATTCAAGATATGGCTTGACTGGACCCTGGATAACGTAATTTATGGCCCTGCTTTCCACAGAAGGTAGACCAGATGATATCCAGGGGTCTCTTCCAGCCACAACTCTATTGTTCTACGAGAAGTTTGATAAATGTGCTAGCCTATACCTGAATATCTATTACTGTAGGGGAGTTTGGAATATAGCAGTTATATGAACTAATTTGCTGCAGCAGGAAGGCTCTGTTTGTACAAGCAGACAACAGACACTGATTTTAACTAAATCAGTGAATAAAGCAAGTACTTCAAGCATAAGCAAAATTTACCTTACAAAAATGTAGAGCGAGAAAGACCACCTTATTTTGGCTAAATCAGCCTCAGCAACATCAACTAACAAAATTAAAATTTGATGTTCATCCCATGGTCTTTCCTGAATAACCTCACCCTATTGAATGACTGGAATTAATCATCCCACATTTGTCACTGCAGCAATGAAACCTAATACAGAAAAACAGATCAGCCAGTGCAGCAAAACCCAAGCAACTTTCAAACTAAGATACCGGTGCATGAAAGAAAATGTTACCAAGAACTCAACTAGAATTACATTCAAGAAGTTGTACCCCAAATCATCTCTGACTGGTGAAAATCATTTTGTTATCCACTGAAACAGGCTAAAAAATTCTGAAGTGGTCTGGAGCCTTCTACCAAAGCCTTCCCCCTAAACAAATCAGATTTTCTCCAGAATACTGCCAAATTTTTTTTCATTTTCCCCCAAAACCTAGCTATTTCCTAATGCTTTTCCCATGAATCAGGAAAAATCCATCATAGAAGATTAAATGCTTTAAGAGTGATGCATTTTAACATTTTTTAACATACGCTATCCGGTGTCACAAAGCAGAAAATGCTTCAAAAAAGACTATAGGAAAAAGGCAAAGGTACAATAGCTGTTTTCCAGATGTTGCTTCCTGTCAGCAGCAAGTGGTGGTTAGGGACTTCCTGAGATAGATCTTATATAAACACTTCTGGGTTTAAGTCTGGGTGGTAATTTTTCTTTACAATGTTTTTTCTCTGGATCCATTGATTTTTTCTTTTTCCTGCTATTCCTACAAAAACACTTTCCTTTTTTTAATTTTTGGGTTTGAAAGATCTTGTGGCAAATGAATCCAGGAATTGAACTGCACCCTGTCTGGAAAAACAATCTGTTTGATTTCTCAAAGTTTACCTTTTTAATATTGGCATATTCTTATCTCTTTCTGCTTACCTTGAATTTCTGACCATTGACTCAAAGTTAATTTTTATGACCAGATATTTTATAGTATTTTCACTCATTCTCAAATCCAAGCCTTTCAAACCACTCATTGCCAACTGCATTACACTGCTGAAGACAACTGTCAGATTTCACAGCCAAAAACAACTGGATGTTAGTACCTTTCTGCTAGTAGGATGTTTTATTCTCTAATCACAGACTTCAATGCAAGCTAATCTCCAAGATTCTCAATATGAAAGACAAATCAACTATGAAATCTTTCACAAATCACATCATTCAGCCTAAAGCCTTTAAAAGACCTCAATGAACTGCACTTCACCGTATTATAAATCCAAGGAAAAGGTATGCCCATTTGTTCCAAGCAGAATGCCCGCACAAAGGCAAATCCCATTTTTCTCTTCAGTCCTTCCCAAACAGCAAACACCTAATGTTATCCAAACAATTCAGATATCCTACAAACACTTGGCACATCCAAATAAAAGCTCTCTCTCACCTATTAAGTTGGCACAACTTCTCTTTTTCCCTGTAGACAAAACTGCAACAGGTTGAAGAAATAAGCTTTGTCATATGCTATTTGGAACAACCCACACACAAAAGCTTACAGGAACAGGTTATTTAGACAGCTTTTAAGAGACAAAAAAGCACTCAGTACTTAAACAAAAGGCTGATCTGTGTAATAATATGTTTCTTGTTCAGCAAACAGGACAGTCAAAGAAGCAGAGTTTGACAATTTTTGATTTTTCACCTATTTTTATTTATAACGTAATTATCTGTAAGAGAACACTAATGACTTAAAAATACACCACAAGAGAAGTCTCTAGGCTTCTTCACTGAGTAAAAATTTTAGGCATTTAACTGCACTTAATTTAAGTGCCCGAAAATCCATGGACCTGAACTACATGTTAAAGAGCTTAAAAGTCGTTATGGATACTTTTAAAATATGGTCCTAAATAAACAACCTCATACTCAGGAAATCATTTTTTCAAGAACCTTGGTGCTGCGGGGCATAACTGCAAGTTAGAAATCTGTATTTTCCTACGAAAGCAAAAAATCTAAAACCGTTCCTTTCAAAATGAAAACTAAATACTCCACCCAAGCAGTAATCTAGATAGGGAATCACCTACCTAGCTCTATAAGTAGTTAGGAACTGGAGAAACTGATCAGGAAATGACGACAGGAAACAACCACTCTAATATCTGGCAAACACTCATGGAAACCCACTCCCTTCACTCTTCCTGCTCCCACTTCCCTCCCTTGAGCAGCTCTGTGTATCCTAGGCTGAAAAAGCACCTTGGGAAGGAAGGACTGTGAATCACACACGTATTGAAAGAAAGTTTAATGGGAATATTGCTAAATCTGCAAGAAATTAATAGAATTAATCACTTTCTGGTTCTATTAATCCAGCTTTTTCAGTATAAAATTGGTACATTGGAAAAGATTTGGACTGCTTTAATCCCAAGTATCCAGACTATGCTACTAACTAGGACTGAAATGGCCACTCCAGTCAGTGGTCCTCTTTCTTTAGAATAGAAAGAAGCAAGCTTCTGAGTTAACATAGAAAATAATGGTAACACAACAACAGTAAATAATTAGAGACACTAATATTCCTTGAAGGAATCACAGACCATACAGGAAAGGTACAAGAAACTTAAAAAGCCTAAGGCGTACTGAATTGCTAGTGTAATATAGTTAGACATGGGGTTTTTTCTGACATTCACTTTTATGATGGAAATAATTTATCATTATAATAGCAATATGTTAATATTTTAACTTGAACAGAACTAGTTTTAATACAGTACCTTTAAACCTCTTTATTTGTCCTTTGGTTAATTCAAGTGTTCTCATATTGGTTTCCTCCAATTCTACAAAATCCAAAGATCTTCAAAACTGACTGACAAATTTCAAACAAACCCATTATTACAATACGATATAGCTTTCTTCTGATGTCAGTGACATACAGAGACTGAAACAACCATTTGGTTTCCTAAACTGTAATAAAAAATAACATTTTTATGTTGCGAAGTTTCACCGTTTTAATTTCGCTAATTTGTTTACAGGATTCCCAGCAAGTTATAAAGGCAAGTTATTTGTCATTTGACAAATCTTTTTTAAACCTGGAGGTGATCGCTAATAACCAAAAACATTCTACACACAGAGAGTTCCATAATAGCAAATTTTTAGAAAGGTTCTAAGAAAATTGCAAGAATTCCCAGCATTCAGATGAGAAACAGGCTTTAGATTACCTGGACAAGTAGCAAGAATCATTACAAAATGCACTGAGGTTCAGCCAAATAATGAATTCTCAACCTGCATTAGAGTGTTTTAAGAGCTTCCTTGAATTTGGAGGATTTAATTTTCCTTTATTTCTGGTATCGAGCTGTTCCCTGACAGAGATGACCTAGGAAGTACTAAGAAAGGAGCCCCTCAGCGCTCCACTGAATGCGTCCGCTGGCTCGGCTCGCGCCCGCCCGAGTGCCTGGGATGAACATCCATCTCTGCATCCCTGAGCACGCTGTGACGAGATTTTAAGGCAGGAAGNGAGTCCCGTGCAGTTATGCACCCTCACTCTCACTTGATCTAACAAACCGGGCCCGCGTTGCTCGCGGTCTCCCGAATTTCCCCTTAACCCCGGCATCAGCATTGTCTCGCGGCTGAAATCCGGGTTCCCCCGAGGCCGGGTCCCGCACCCTGGGCGGGGAAGGCTCAGCCGGGGTGGCCGAAGCACGAAGCTCCTCCCGGCAGCCCCACTGCTGCGGCGGCCCGGGGGCGGAGGCAGCTCGCCCGTCCAACCAGCGCCCGGCAGCTCGCCGCTGCTTTGCCTTCTCTCCCCCTTTCCCGGCCAGGATAAGCCTGCCACAAAGAGCAGGGGTTCAAATGAGGCTGCTCCGGGCCGCTTGAAGGGACGGCCGGGAGCGCCGAGCGCCCCGCGAGAAGGTACCGATTCGGACGCGGGGCTCAGCCGGAGCTGCCGAGCCCAGAACGGTCCTGAGCAAGAAAAACGCAGAAGAGGAAAAGAATTGCGCGCCTCTCTCCCAAGTACGTCCCATCTAGTCCCAGCACGGCACACGCGGACTGCGGGTCGCCGAGGCGATGTCACCGCGGTCGGGCCGCGCCGGCAGCTGCTGACGGGAGCGGCCGAGGAGCGGAGGGAGAAAGCCGAGGAAACGGGGTAAGGACGGGCAGTGCCGGTGGGTTGCTGGACGTGTGCGGCTGGTTCCGTACGCACGGCTCCAAGGAGCTCCCGCTGTACGGAGCCACCCAGCTAATGTAAGCTTCTCAGAGTAGGAGTGCTCCCTAAGATAAAGCAGCAAGCCTGTTGTGCTGAATATTAACTCAAACGAAAAATACCCCCAAGCTCAAACAAAAAATCCGTCATATATTAAAATAAAAGTTGTAAAGATAGCTGAAACGTTACGTGCCAGGCAGTGAAAGCCCTGATAATTATTTTCAAGAATACGATTTTAATTTTTAAAAAATTACTTATTTTTGAATGTAACTTTGATCTTCACCCTTCCTTAAACTTGTCTTCCAAGAATTTTTCTAGGACATACTATTTTCTAAAGGAGTATCTGTATTAAAAATTATGAAATCTCCATTCAGTCTTTTTTACACTGATGTCTGATTAGGAAGATACAAAACTTTCTCATACTTTATAGTCTATAAAGCAAATATTTGAAATATTTCACAAAAACTTAATTTAAAAAAGAAACTAACATTTATGAGTACACTCATGTAGGCATCAAACTATTACATGATCCAACGGCTCTTTTTCATGGGTAAAATGAGTCACATTTATTAAAATATGAATCTTTTTAAAGGCTGCTATGGACAATGTGCATGCACACATATGAGCACACAGTATGAGCACTTTCTGGTAGTGATTGGATTAAATGAAAATAAGGTGAGGCCGCTGTTAAGGGAAGCAACAACAAAAGCAGTTCTCTCTTTCAGTAATTACATTCCACATCTATGACAGAACTTTAGTAAAGCACAAAGAACAATCCACAAACAACACAACCAAAATTCTTGGTAATCAAGAAGAAAATTTGTACTTCTTGTAACTAAAAAAGCTTTTGCCAAAACTTGAAGCAAGTTACATGGCAACAAAAGATACATAATCTTCTGCAGTTTCTTGCAGCAACTGACAGTATTTCAAAACAAAAGTTCTCCAAGAGCTCATGAAGACACTCTCGTTCTGAAGTGTTGCTTTAGTCATCCCTTCCTCTCATTAGAAAAAGTATTACCTTTTAAGAAAACGGAACTGGTGCTTGAACCAAAATTTCACTAGTTTTAAGTGGGCAGAAGATATGACAAGAGAATGTATTCTAACACAAGTATCTTAAAGGAATTAATTGGTTAATGCCAGTGTGGCACTTTTACAATGGAAGCAAGTAACTAGTGGCAAAACCCCATAAGTTATTCCCTCTTGAAGTTTGGAAATTAATTTTTCCATTCAGTTTAGTATCATGTTTTCATAACTAAAACTGCATGCTATATGTCAGCCCTTTCCTATTTATTTACTTTAAAACTTCAAGCCCAACTTTAAAGTTTTTTCAATACATGTGGTGTACATATTACTGTGCTGTATTTTCACTGTGAATTGCTGTTTCCTTTTACAAAACTGAAAACAAAAATCAGTATCTAGGTTTTTCACAGCAATACTTTTCATCTAAAAGAAACCCTGCAGCAATGGAAATCCCTCTCCTTAGAAAAGAGCAAACTTCACATTAAGTCTGAAGATTACCTTTGAGAGGAAAAAATTGAGAGGATAAATTAATATAATTCCATGGAAGAAAATATGAGAAGGAGTAAAAACAGAGCATGAGCTCTAAGACAAGGGACAGGGAGTAGGAAAGCAAGCAGATTCAAAAAATTCATGCTTGTCTGTCTTATCGCAATGGTGTTGTGAAATCCAGATCATATTACTGGCTTGGTGCCTGGAACATGCCAGCTAACTGTAAGTCCACAAACACTGGCTATCAAAGGATTCTGCAGAAGCAAAAACCTAAGATTTGTTTAAAAAAATGCAAAACCAAGCCCTCTGATCTTTTCATAGCAGGATTTTACATTTTCAACACCCTTGCGTCATTTGCTTTTATAATGCAATAAAAATGTAAAACTGCACTAATCTAAAAACATCTTTTAATATCAAAGACAAAAGTATTAAACAGTGAAGATCTGTTTAATCTGTTGCTAGCTGTACATGTTTCTTCTTCAGAATGCACAGTTATCAAATTATGTATGACTTCACAATGAAATACAGCAGTTTATCTTTTAGAGAATAAATGCTGTCATAGCTAACACTATGCCTTTTGTGAACATGCCTTCCTTTATATGCCTCAGTGCTTGAGGACTCTGCACAAAAGATGGCATATCAGAGGTATGGAGGAAAAGCCAGCCCATCAAAAGGACTCCTAGCCTCGTTTTATTAAATATGACCAGCACAAAAGAGCTGTTTAACCCACAGAGCTGAATTTTCTAACAGTGGTTTAGCGTAGCTGAATGAGCTAATCTGTATGTACGGTATCATTTTTTCTTCATAGTCAAAGCAACCATTTCAGAAAATATGAGTATTATGCAAAAGTCTGTATGTCATACTTTTTATATGCGTGTTTTTCATCTATCTGGATATTTCTAAAAGGCTTTGATGTGTAAGAGTAATTACAGTGCATTCAGTTCTGGCACACTGGACCTACATAAACTTAACAATCCAGCCTCTAGACTGTCAGCCCTTCCCGAGTCAGAGCAATTTGTAGAGATGGAAAGAAATGCTGAGTGTTCGACCTTGCCTATCCGCTCTTTAATTAAATGAAAGTCACCTATTACAAAAAAATCCAACCCCCCCAAAAAATCCCAACCCACGCCACAAAAATAAAACCCTATACAGAAAATGGAGTGAAAGAATAAAAAAAATTAACCCCCACAATCCTGAAATTAACTTCTAAGGTATGTAATACTCTGGGAGCCTTTTTAGGAAGGCTGAGTGAGAATGGTTATTGTAAAAACAACAGTTGTTACCTCAAAGATACAATGACTTAAATGGAGGATCCTATTTTATTTTGACAGCTTCTGAGCACTCCTGCTTAAGTGTAAGTCATGTAGGAAACCTACTGCATCACCTTGTTTACAATAATTATCATAGCCCAGTAAACTAGTAATGCCTCCTTAGTTCCTCAGCTGCAACATACAAGCCACTAAAAGTCTTTTCTAACTTGTTGAAGTGAAATTTGCTGCTGACTGCATCAAAGACCAGCTTCTGACTATAAGTTCCACAAACCAAACTGGTAGTGTTTTTTCTTATCTTTGCAGTAAACTCGACTATACCGCAATCCAAATAGCTACTCAAGTCCCCCAGAAATGGTCTTGTATAACATCTGAGTTTTAGCACAGAAAATCGCCTTCTCTGTAAAGGAGTCTTCAAGGGTAGCGAGAGTGTCACGTATCATGTTCAAAAGCTGCCTTTCCGTGGATCAGTGCATCACACTGTCACACCTATGTTTCTCTGGCTTTGTAGCAGTTTACTATACACAGAAGTACAAGAGCAGCAGCAAGAAACAATGCTACTGCTTTTACCTACTGGGATCTGTTATGTTCCTTATCTGTAGAAATAACTCGTAATAATGCAATTGAAGATACAAAGCTTCTATTCTGGTATGAAATCCAGGCAATTGTTTTTCCCATTTGTCTTAGTTAAGGTTTTCCACAGAATATTCACACAGATCATTATTATGCTTTTGTACTTTTCCAAAATGCTATAGTACAGGTGATGTCTTAGGTATCAAAACCTTTCCTCCTTAAACTGTCTTGTAATGTTAAACAACACATAATAAAGTTCAGCGCTCAGCCACCATCCAGTAGTCTTCCTGCTGTTTTAGCTCTATTTTTTGCAGGACCCTGAAAAGCACAGGTGTAAAAAGGACATAGTATTAACTCCTAGACACAAATGCCAATCTTTCAATGGTTGAAAGAATCAACATTGCAAAATCACTTGAGATCTGGATGCGAGAGTGTTGAGAATATATACTCAGGCTTTCATATATGCATTTCTTTCCAGAGTAATAAGGCAAGTGTCTCTTTAATGAACAAATTTCATTCAACAAAAACCAGCCATAGCATTGAAAAGCTACTGGCAGCATTTTCAGATAAATGTAATGATTTTATGATTGTTATTGTAAGTCATATTTTTCATCTGATGGAGACAGACCCGTACACAGAAATCTCACAGGCAAAATATTTCATAAAACTTGAAAGAGACAGTTAACCAGTCTCTTTAGTAAAAATGAGATCCTCCAAGGCATGGCATCAAAACCAACAGATAATGAAAAATAATATACAGTTTGGATTGTCCACTGTGATGCATACTGTAAGTAGCTGAAACCCAAAGAGACCACAGTGCTGACATTGCTACCTTTAATGCTCCTCAAGGCAAGCTGATTGAAAACAGAAGTGAACATTTGCCAAACACTAGTATTTTTGCATGTAGAAATATTTTTACCTTTATAATTTCAGGATCATGACAGTGACTAAACAATAGGTTATGAAACATCCGTATAATTTTATATTGTAAAATACTAAAAACTTCTTGAAATATATAAATTTCAAGATATTCGTAAAAATCAAAAGGTAACACATTTTGACTAATGAAAAGGTGCATATAAGCAAGACAGAATACAGGACAGAAAAATGTTTCAAAGCAAAGCCAAAGTAAGATTTTATTTACTTTTTCTCTCTAAAAGACAGAAAAAGAATCAAATGCTGAAACATCCAATATCCCTTTCAGAAAGTTTATTTCCTCCTCTGTCACCAGATCATGGAAACATCCTGATTTGGGTAAACAATGAATGAGCAAATCACCTCCTTCCAGTTGTATACACAGATAGGCAAACATCTGGTATACAAGCTGAAATTTTAACCAAAGCACTTGTGCTGGCTAGGAGTATAAAGCTGCTACACTTACATGCCACACAACAAATGCAGTTATACTGGCACAAGACAAACAGGAAGAAAAAGTATTTTGCCTGAATAAAGTGTAAAATATACTGCCAAGTAGAGTAGACATACACAAAACTGTGGTTTGGTGCATCTGCACTAGGGCAAGTTTGTCCCAACTCAATTGCCGTGAGAAGTGCTTTTACGAGTACATGTCTTGAACAGCCAGAATCTAGAAATAATGAAATTGCTTCAGTCTGATTACAAGCTCCATTTGATGTTTAATCAAAATAATTTCTTTTTAATTGTGCTTCATTCACCCGTGTTTTGTTGGTTTGCTTGTATGTTAGTTTTATCAGTATGCATGAGGATAAGAGACAGACATCCTGTATTTCCAGTAATTAAGAAAATTTGCCCCAAACCTGCAAGTGTGCTTTTAGGTTGAAAAGTCCACAGCTGCCTAAGTGGAATTTTGCACTGGGAACAAATATGGCCTTAGTAAGATAGTTTCCTCTCAGTCCACTGCAGAAGAGCTACTGGCAGAGGGTGAGAGGAAAGGAGCCAGAGAAACAGGAAGAGCCGAGGGATCAGCAAGCAAAGGCAGCAGTCAAGGAGTATCAGCAATTACTGGGCACAGGAGAAAACTGAAAGCTAATGTCCTAGACATCAGATACGATCTTCCTCTCACCTGGGAAAGAATCTTAATGTCCTAAGAATCTGATGTTCTGCTACTCAAAGAGGAAGGTATTTAAACAGCATTAAATCCTTCCTTAAAATTGTTTCTCTGGCTTCCCTCCCTACTTCCTCCATTCCAGCAAGCTTTTTTGTTCCTGAAAGATTAATCATTGAGAGTTGTTCAAATGACCATGTTGTGAACTCCATTTTAATCCAACTGCAGAAAGGAAGGAATGCCACTTATTCATGTAGCCCTTCACAATATGCAACAAACAGGCTTCACTCTAAACACTTTTTTTTTTAACTAAACAAGTACAGACAGTAAGAGACTTAGGAAATTATCATAAACAGATTGCAAGAAGTATGGTTCTTGTTTCTGTTTGTATGTGGACATTCTCTTACCAATGTCATTTTCCTACCACTGATTTTTCTTGTAAGAAGAACATCTTAGAAAAGGTGACATGCAGGCAAGATCATGACAGAGAAACATTTCAGCACGGTCTAATCATGCTGACGTCATTAACTGGTGGCCTGCTGTCTGCAACCAGTGGTCAAACCCTAGAATAGGCTTCCTAGAGGGGTCACCCACATGGTCGGGCACTGGGACTAGATGAACATTAAGATGATACAATGAGGCTGATGAATTCTGTCCCATTACTTTCTTACACAGTTCTTAAAAAAATTGGGAGAAAAACCTGTTAGATGTTGCTCTTTCTTCAGCTCAGAAAAGTATGGGCCCCCCAAAGCCATGCTCAATTAAAGATATGAGATGCTGTGACAGACAGAAGTGAACTCGGAGGAAAACATTCGTTTCTTTTCAGTGGTCACAGGTTTAGAGGGGAGAAAAAAGGATATTAAAATTCCAACAGCGAAATAAAACTATTTTACACCGATATGCAAGAGACATTTCCAAAACCAGTCATCTGTGCAGGAACATGAGGCCTGGAAAACTGCCAGGTTTTCCAAGTGTGACCTGCTGTGCAAATGCTGATTATGCAAGTTAAAGCTGTCTGGGGTGAATTTATGTTCCCTATTTTCCAGGGCTCCAAATAACATTGCTTTACTTACAGAAACCGTGTCAAACTCCAGATTTTCATCTGACATGTTTTCAAGATTTTTGAAAAATTCTGTACAGCACAATTCCTTTCTGCTTGCAAAATAAAAATGAGTTTATTCCAAATAAGAAATTGAGGCAAAAGGATATATCCAAAAATTTTAAGAAGGATCAAGTCCTGGTCACTTTGTTTGAATCTTTTACAGAAACATCTATGGTTTATTTCACAAAACCAGAAAAATACGAATGACAACCATATCTCTTCCCAGTATGAATAATTATGGATGCATATCCATCTTTAGCTTGGAATGAAAAAAAAAACCCAAAACAACTCCTAGAAGTCAGCAGCTGCCTAGAATCATAAAACAGTTTAGATTGGATGGGACCTTATCTTTGTCATACAAAGCAAGTCTAGTTTCAGCATTAGATCAGACTGCTCATAGCCTTATCTAAATCAAAATTACATGTATTTCCAGGAATGGAGATTCTACCACCTATTTGGGTGACTGCTTCAGTCCTCAGTCACCCTCACAATGAAGTTCATTTTTTAATAAAACCCAATTTTTTCCTGAGGTAATCTGTATCCACCATATACTTTCACTGTGCACTTCCAAAAAGGAATTCATCTTCTTTACGAACACCCATTAAGTAGCTGAAGACAGCAGTAAGATGCCTTTTTTTACCTTCTCTTCTGGAGGCTACATAAACCTCGCTCTTCCTGCTACTCTTCATACATCATGTCTGCCAGTCTCCAGCTATCCATGCTGGGTGTATTCAGCTGGACTCACTTCAGTTTCTCACAACTGTTACTATCATCATTTCATGTAATTTAAAAAAAAAATACTGTACTAAAGATTAGCAAAGAGTAAGGTGATAGATATTTAAATACTGAACTGTTATTCCATGTGAAATGTTTTACAAGCAAAGAAAACAGGATGACAACACCACCTTGGTTAAAAAGGATCAGTCTTTATACACTGAAAAAACTCCACACTGCATTTTTCATTCATTTTATTTAAGAAAACTAGGTTGCATATACACATGAGTATTAAAATTCAACAACAAAAATGCTTTAGAAACGCATGACATTGAAGTGCTGTTCAAGCAGCTGATAAGAGAGTGGTTTGTGACATGGGTATTGCTGGCAGCAGTGACAATGCTAAGCCCCTGTTTCCAAATCTACTGTTGCCTACAAAGTTCTGGTATTGACTTATTTTTTAAGAGATTGTGAAGGTCTCAGCTTTCCACCTTGAATATGAATCTGTGTGGAGAACTAAGTTAGGGTAATTTCACCAAAGGGGAACTGTTGAAGTATGCCAATAGACACTACGAGCTGATTTAGATCACCGTGCATCATCACTGTCCACCATACACATATGCAGCCATTTTTCCCCTTTCAAGAACAGACTCTGAAGTGAGATGACCAGGCTGAGTGTAGAGACAGTGTCTCCAGTGAGAGTCACGGTAAATGTTTTTGTTGTAAATTCTACTAGTCCAGAAAAACAACAGATCTTACTGCCTATATCATCTGAGTAGTAGAGTTTTTAACTTACAGTTATTAACGACGAATGTAAAATAAGTTTTTCCTTTTTTTTTTTTAAGCAATGGAGGTTCAATACTGCTAATAAAGTAAAATTGTTACATGTCACCTAAGCTATATCTCTTGCAATACACATGCAGTTATAAAATACTGCAAATTAACTATTTGCAGTATTTTAAGAACTTAGCAGCATTAATACACATATTAACTTACATTCTGTTTACATTTAAAGGTTGTATTTGTAACTGTAAGAAATGGAAAGTGTCATTAATATTTAAATGAAAACACCAATCTTGGAAACTTTTGTGGTATTTGCCTGTAAGAAAGGACTCTTCAAATCCTTGTATCTATTGCTTACTTTCTTATAGTTCTTGGCAGGCTTTAGACGAACTATCAACTAGTAACTACAGTTCTGACTACAGAAAGATACAACTACTCCCCGTGATGCCCACTTTAGTCAACAGAAGTTGATGCTGGACAAGAAAAAGACCTCATTTGTACACATAGTTACTATGTACTATTTTATAAGTTTTAGACGAGATTATAATTTGTAAATCCACACTGATTTCCTACTCCTTACTTACTGTTATATTTATTTTAAAACAGATCTTAGGAAGTTCTTTGCAGAAGAATATTTGACCAGAACTAGAGGATCATGATGACAACAAGATTCATCTGTTTAATGCTAGTAACTGTTGTGGGAGTTACTACAAGTGAAACACAGGAATCTGAAGGCAATGACAAGGAAAAAGATCAAGAATTCATTTATATGAACAGATATAAGCGTTCCAGTGACACACAGGACAAATGCACTTACACCTTTATTGTACCTCAGCAGAGAGTGACAGGTGCCATATGTGTTAATTCTAAAGAGCCTGAAGTTTTGCTTGAAAACAGGGTAAATAAACAAGAATTACAGTTACTTAACAATGAACTTCTCAAACAAAAGAGACAAATAGAAACTCTCCAGCAACTGGTAGAGGTGGATGGTGGAATTGTTAATGAAGTTAAACTCTTAAGAAAAGAGAGCAGAAATATGAATTCTCGTGTCACACAACTCTACATGCAGCTATTACATGAAATTATCCGAAAACGTGATAACGCCTTAGAACTTTCTCAACTTGAAAATAAGATTTTGAACCAAACTGCAGATATGTTGCAGCTTGCAAACAAATACAAAGACTTAGAGCACAAGTATCAACATTTGATGTCAATTGCCAATAATCAGACAATAATAATTGCCCAGCTGGAAGAACACTGTCAAAGAATGCCATCCATAAAGCCATTGCCACAAACTCCACAACCACCAATTAAAGTGTACCAGCCTCCTACTTACAATCGCATTAATAACCAGATATCTACTAATGAGATTCAAAGTGATCAGAACTTAAAGGTTCTGCCACCTACCTTACCAACCATGCCTGCAGTTACTAGTATTCCAACTTCAACTGATAAACCATCTGGTAAGTAATAATATTAACACATTTACATCAGTTTATGCTAATATGCAGTGGGCAACATTTTAATTGTAATATCAAAAATGCAGTCAGAATTTATTTAGCTAGTGAATTTTACATACATGCTGTAGTACAAACATAGAAAGCAAAAAAATGAACTGTGAATGTTTAAGATTCAGAGCACTAGCCCCACAGATTTTTCTCATGTTACTTTGCCAAGACAAACCCATCATTTATATTACATGTATGAGATAAAGGACTTTCAGAAAAATCTTACTAATCAAGTCATCTAAATTTTATTTACCTTTGCTTAAGACTGAACTGCTACAATTCATGACATCTGAAAGAGTCTGACACTGTGTAAACACTTACGAAGTTATTACAAGTTTGTTGATCTAGCATACGATAATGTGCTTGTGTAATTAAAAAAGGAATACATATCTGCTGTGTACCTTATATGGAGCACTTGTACTCTAGACAGGAGCAAAAGGAAGCAAGTGGTGGAATAGTAAGGGATATTATACAGACCTTATTAAGAGTCTTAGGAGTTCTGGCACAAGCAAGATTAGATTATGTGAAATCACATTAGAGATCAACTGATCTACGTGATAACAAAAGTAACAGGTAAAGAATTCAGTTTCACCTATGGTCCCACATTTGAAAAAAAACCATACCCAAAATTGTTCAGGTATGTGTTCCATACAAGAAAGGTCTGCTCTTAACTGTGTGGACAACACATACCTTTTCTTCAGAAAAAAGACTGGGAGTCACAGATCTCTGAACTCAGAGCTAACTGAAATAAGAGTAATGCAGAAGAACTGCACTCAATATATTTCATGGCTATTTGCAACATATTCCAAAGGACATCAGCAAACTTTTTAGGACTATCAAGTAATGTAACTGCCAAACCAATCCAAACCCAACCCAAACCCAAGCTTGTTTCTCCATGGAAATACTCACAATGAAAGACTCCTGAGCAAGGTCTCTCAGTCCAAAGCACTGAGTCTCTTAAGTCTTTAAGTCTCTAAAACTTTTTGCTACAAAGCAGTATTTTCTGAGAACTGCCAAAGATGAGCTCACCAAAGCCTGCATTGTGGCATGCAGAACCTCTGCCAGAAATATCATGATTCTGATATATTATGTAAAGAAAAATTCTCAGAAGAAAATCAGCTCTACTACAACTCCTTTGGAGCAATACACTATGGCCTCTTTAATAATTACATTTTGACTTCAATCTCAAAGTAGGTTCAAGCTTTGAACAGTATTCCCCTATCTTTCTGACCTTTCCCCTTCATTCCCTTAAACTCTTTGAAAACTTGTTAATTGGTGCACATCCTCCTTGTGCTTTCAAGTCCTTAGACTGGAGCTGAGGATTCACTCTCAAACAGCAGAACAGAAAACTTACTTCAGGTGCACAGTACTTTTGCTGATCTATCCTCATACATTTTCCTGCTTTTCAAAAGTAAAACACTAATTCAGAACCAGTTTGCACCCTGTAGAACTCCCAGATCTTCACCTGAGGAAGTGCTGGTTATCCAGCAATTTTTCACATTGATCGCCAGAGGTCCCTTTTGGAGTCCACAATTCTAAGATAAGATTTGACATCTGCTCCTTCTCCCTGGATTGCGTAACTTATCAGAAAAAGAAGTTTCATGTTTCTTCTGCACAGGTTGATTATAATAGTCTCTCATTTTCTCACCTGCAGCTTTTTATTTGTTCAAGCAAGTTTCCAACAACTGAAGTTAAACTAATTAAGCTTTTTTGTCCAGGGTATCCTCCTTCCCCTCTCCTCACATTTCAGTCAAGAAACATTTAATACCTTTTCCTCATCCTCCAGAATGTTCTCCTTTCACAAAGCACATCTCAAACAAAACCCCTCCTTACAATTAATGCCATAAATGATGCTTTAGTCAGGTGGCTAGAGGGAACTAGAAAAAACCCGCAAAAAGGCACCCACAAGCAACATCCTACAAACCAAACAAAATCCACTACCACAACTGCCCAGCCACTGGAAAAAAGTCCAGTCCTTTCCGTACTATGTGTTGAGTTCTCAACCTTAGCCAAAGCTCCTGGCTGTACTAACCATCCGATCGCAGCCAACCCGTGCAATGAAAACCAAACCAAAATACAAGAAAAATAATGGCTGTCTTCTATTAATCTGTTGACAGCCTTCCTTTCTCAAAAAGTAGTAGACCAATATTCTCTCTTTATCACAGTCTTACTACAGTCTTACTACTCTCAGTACCTTTACTAGTAACTTTGTTCACACTGTTTGTTTTCTGGTTGTGGTTTTTTTTGGTAGGTGCCCCCTTCCTGGAAGTGTCCAAGACCAGGCTGGATGGGGCTTAGAGCAACCTGGTCTAGTGGAAGATGTCCATGCTTGTGGAAAGGAGGTGGAATGAGATGAGCTTTAAGATCCCTTCCAACCCAAGCCTTTCTGTGATTCTATGACCCCCCTAGAGATGATTTATCAAAACTATCTACCTTAAAGTCAGGGTGTTCTCACTTTTTCAAGGGAAAATACCTTAGTCAAAATTTTGAAAAGTTACTATCTGACAAAAACCACTTGTCATGCAAAAGTAGTAGCAAATTCTACTTTGACGTACTTCTAATAGCTCATTTTAAATCACTTTCAGAAAAAAGAATCGTGTGCAGTAGAGCACTGCTGCCATGTGCTGTAAAAGAAACTGCAAGATTAGAATGGTGTAAATACACTGCATACTGCTATATCTTTATTTTTACAAAGAGAAGATCCAAGGTCTTTGAATTTCAGGAGTTCTTCAATAGTGACTTTTATTTTTAGTAAGTGCCACTACATACACATTGTGATAAAATAAACCAGAGCATCTTAAATTATTAGTGCTCATTAACATTTTTCCCCACCTCTCATAATGAGCCATGCAACTGTGTGACAGAGCATGGCATCTACATCTGAACTGCCAGAAATCTAAACAGCCACAAAAGAAATGGAGAAGGGGCTTAGAAGCACAACTCTTGTTGTGATCAGTACACTCTCTGATTATGACTGAGGCAACAGAACACAGCACTGGCCACAGAACAAAGACTTGGACTGCCTCTTTGTATACTGACTTGCTGATTAAAATAGTTAAAAAGACAAAAAACCCCTCAATCTCCAAAACACTGAAATCATTTCTATAAAACTGATTTATTTCTAACTCCTTTGCTGAATACCATTACTAGTGTTGGACAGTGAATTATGAAAAAGCATAGGACTGAAATAATTTAAAACAGAAATTACTCTTGGTAGCAGTATATGCTTCAGTAAGGCTCCTAATGAGAAGATCTGACAAGCCTTACTCCTACACTGAGTAAGCCTTACTCCTTCAGTGGGCGGGGAGAATCAATCCAGGGGCTCTAATCTCTAATCCTGAGGATTCTTTGTGACTTCACTCTTCTGCTCAGAAAGCAAAGCAGCTGGGGGAGTCTATCTGCAGATATCACCACAGATGCTAAATCATTTATATCTGAATTTCTCAGACTCATTAAAATGGAATCTATCTTACCACTTGAGAAAATTTCTTAAAAAATCAGGAATATAAGATACCTTAAAAAACATAAGCTCTTTATGGACTCTACTGAACTGAAGAAAAAAATGCATTCTCCTTCTGAAAACAAGACTGTCTTAACTGCAGTTTCTGTGAATGCAAAGCATTTTAAGAGTCTTCTCATTTACATAAAGTTTTTCTCACAAGCACTCCATGTTAAAAAAAAAGAGCTTAATTTCTGTGTTATGTTGTAACTTATTAAGGCAACAGCAGTAACACCTACAGTCTGAATTTATCTTGACGCTTCCACTGTTAATGTCTGTGCCAGTGACACTTTCGGGGATCTAAAAAGCTGAATTTCTCAAAGACAGAATAAAGGTCAAACTTACTGTTTTGTTTTCTGAAGGAAATTCTTACTGATCTATGGAGTCATTCATATTTAGTTTCTTTGAAGATATAATCAGTGGTAAAAGTACCAGTACAGCTGCATTAAAAAAAAATATTTTTAAAAAAATCTATGTTTAGAAGTAATTCATTTGGAAATGTTCCAGAAATAAAGTTACAATAAATGAATCTGTTTGAAAACACTTGGTGAATACTCATCCTTCAATAAGAAGAAAAACAAACATGCTATTCAGTGAAACCAATCTACTATGAAAAGCTACCAATTCAAATACTGCCCTGCATTAAAGATATGCTCAACGGCAGTTTGATGCAGAGCCCTTCTGTTTTGACACAGGGCCCTGGAGAGACTGTCTACAAGCACTGGAAGACGGCCATGACACAAGCTCCATCTATCTTGTAAAACCAGAAAACACAAACCAGCTGATGCAGGTCTGGTGTGACCAACGGCACGACCCCGGTGGCTGGACCGTCATTCAGAGACGGCTGGATGGCTCTGTCAACTTTTTCAGGAACTGGGAGACATACAAGGTTAGGACAAGAGAACCGATTAATGTTTTCCACCTTCTAAAACTTATTGGTAAAGTTAATTTAAAGGGTGATTTTAGAGTCTGGCCAAGAGCCTACCTGAAAAAAAACTTGTGTGTTTACCCTTCCAGAAGAGGAAGTCTCTATAAAATAAGTCTCTATAAAATAAGTTACTGCAGTTTTCTACTTAAGAATATACTCGGATTTACCACTAAGACAGATGCAGGATATTAACATGCTTCTCTTGCTTCCTTTACAGCAAGGATTTGGTAATATAGATGGAGAATATTGGCTTGGATTAGAAAACATTTATTGGTTAACAAATCAAGGCAACTACAAACTGCTCATAACAATGGAAGACTGGTCCGGTCGAAAAGTATTTGCCGAGTATGCCAGCTTCAGACTGGAGCCTGAGAGCGAGTACTACAAGCTGAGACTAGGACGCTACAACGGCAACGCAGGAGATTCTTTCACTTGGCACAATGGCAAACAGTTCACCACGCTAGACAGGGACCATGACGTATATACAGGTAGGAGGTCCCTCTCAGCTGCCTTGCCATTTTTGCCTTGACATCCTGCCCCTCCCCGCCCCACCTGGTTTTTTCTTTCTGTTTTTTGAAAAAGGAAAAATACTTATGGTCATACATACATACAAAAAAAAAAAGAAATTGCACTTACAAAGGAATTTATCAATTAGTACCTTATGAATTACAGACTGATGTGTCAACTGTTATACATACTAACACCAAAACTAAAAGTCATTTACACTAGAAAAGGGTCTGTAAAATATGCTATGGAGAGTTTTTTGAGACAGTAACACACGTTGATTTTCAGGCAAGAGAGAGTAACAAGAAGGATTCTATCTGTAGAACCTAACTACTTAGCTGGTTCCTGAAGAAGCCTAAAGTACCACAGGATATCTACATGTGAAACATACAGTTACTAAAAAAACCACCAAAACAACCAACCAACCAACCAAAAAAACCAACAAAGTTTTGTACATAGATTGCTTGCTTTAAGATTTTTCATTTATTGCTCAGACTGAACCGGAGCTTTCTTTTGCAGGTAACTGTGCTCATTACCAGAAGGGAGGATGGTGGTACAATGCATGTGCTCACTCAAATCTCAATGGAGTCTGGTATCGTGGAGGACACTACCGCAGTCGATATCAGGATGGTGTTTACTGGGCTGAATTCCGGGGAGGATCATATTCACTAAAGAAAGTTGTTATGATGATAAGACCTAACCCTAACACATTTCACTGAAATAATTATTCTATTGGTTTGCTTTATTGTTCTAAAAATCACAAAGCTAAGATGTTATTACCTGAAATTATCTTTTCAGAAATGAGGAATGTAAGATACTGTACATTTATTGATAAGATATGAGGGCTTGTATATTATCTGTTCAAGAATCATCCCAGGAAAAAGAGCTGAAGAAAAAAAAAAACTGTAATAACATTCAGAACACCTCTTGGTACTATTAGAACTCACAGTTTAGATGAAAACTACAGACAAACTTCCTGGTTTTTATTCCCTGTAAATTAAGTTTGGATGATAAAAATATTGCCACCACATTTAAGTATTTTTGTATGTTATGTATAAATATTCTCAAATACAGGAAATATTACAAACTGTACAGCAAGAGTTTTATTATTATTATTGTTATTATAAGCAATCATTTGACACAGGAATCATATCCTTTGAACTATGTAGCTGGTATATGTACATTAGTGTGATGATTATGTAATCTTTGTTAACTACCATGAATAAAGTTAGCAGTATATAATTCTGTTTTGAGAGCAGATACTCAAACCGTTACTGTCCTGATAAATGTGGCCTTTTCCCTTCACTAAGAGCATTTAAATAATCTGCTCCTATAAAAATTCACCATTAATTCAAATATTTTAGATTAAAAACACAAATGATTTTTCTTACCAAAATGAAGTAGTTACTTGCATATGGAAATTAATCCAGATTTATAACAGGTATTATGTGCTATATAGCCAACGTATTATACTATACAACCGTTACAGTATTTTGTACCTGACTTCAGTGATTACCTGCTGTGTAGCCTCTGTAATCAGAAATGGCTGGATATAAATTAAAGGGTCTATCCAACTTTGCAGGCAAATGATGGATACCAATTTATAAGCTATTTAATATCCTTAGCCTTTAGATAAAAATTATATAGAGAACTTATTAGTAGCCAAGAGAAGTTATTTTTAACGTTTCACAATTGTAACATTACTGTCAGATTATTAAATAGATTTACTCAATTTGTATTTAGACGTCAGTCACACTTATGAAATACAGACTGACAATTCTAATATTCTTCTGAGATAGGTTTCTATAACAGATTGTTAACACACCCATTACAAAACAGCAACTACTACAAAAAATACAGGTTAAAGAATGCATAAAAGAGGCAAAGTAAAAGCCTCTAGAAGTCCAACATATTTTTTGGTCAGCCTGTAAGACACTGAGCATTTGTGTGTGTTTGCATACTTTTCCCTTATTACCTCATCACATCCTTACCACAGTATGATGTGTGATGTAGCATGTGTTGTATATAACTGAAAGTAGGGTTTTTAATATATTAGATTACCCCTGTAATATTGTAAACCCTTAATAAAGTAACAAATGTTATTTTGACATGTTCAGATTTCATCCTGTTGTAGTTCACATTACTTCACATCAGTCCACCTCTGATTCAAACTAACTCTGATACGCAACCACTGTTCACATGTGTGAAGTGTTTAAATATTGCAACATAAAAACCAAAACAATTTTCAGCTGAGAAAAATACAGAATTTCCACACAGCCCAAGGAGGAACAACTTTTTGTAGGTTATATGAATGAATGCCCAAAATTTTCAAACGGTATTCAAGCTTTACCTTCCAAGGGTTTGCCTACTGAATTCTGGAAAAGATTTAAGTTTTAGATAAGAAATATTAAAGGCACCTAAGCATATTTAATGGCCTAAAGCCTGACTGCAGTGCTCTTACAATTAGTAGCATTAAGGCTACTTCAGGCTTGGCTTGAAGAAAGAACGCAGAGAACTTCAGGTATCTATTGTGCAGATCTCAAGAATGAGGCATTCCCTAGAAAAGCTATTACTGTTGCTCTTCTGTAGCTGGAGATATGGCTGCAGATACATCTTCATAGCAAACACTCATAATAGGCTTTAAACCCATGTCCAAGTTGACAGTCTTTTTTGTTAAAATAATCGTATTTCTTAACCTTTATACCTAAAAGGTGAGTGATTTACCTAGATACTCATCCATGTAATTAAAAAAGATGATGCACAGAAGTCTGTTCATGATTACCCGGAGATACCATGTCTGCGAACAGAACTTAATAATTTTTTACATAAAATTTGCATAAAATAATTTTAAACACAGAGCCTGGCAAATCAAAAACAATTAAACATTAGGAATTTGGAACTTATACTGTGATGTTATTGGCAAATATACTGGTAGAATCACAGATTTGCAAAATTTCACTATGCTTATTTCTTTAAAAAATTCACACAACAGAACTCAGTTTGCGCTAGGTCCATCTACTATAGTAGATGACATTACTATAAACTCTGAAAGGCCTTAGTTTTTGCTGTTTCCCTAATTATTTCCAAAGGTTTCAATTACATTGAAACCCCCAAAAGTACATCTTGGACAACACTGCAGTCTAAAAATCCCATAGAGTACACTTTCCTATCATTAGCAAAAGCACCTTAGGTGAATTCATACAAGAGAGAATTGCAGCACTATGGAGAAGATTTCTAACAACTTCTATTCTCCTGTAAACCTCCATTTCAAGAAGTGCCGTAAGAATAGTCCTGCAACAGCAAACTCCTATAAACTGAGGTTGCTCTTCCGAATTTTTGAAATATCTCTACCTTTTTCAGAAGAGTAAAGAAAATGCCGTCAAACTAATACATTATCTATGTATTGGGAATGAAATAGTGGGGCTCCACCCATAGCATTTAGACAAAAGGCTGTCACAAGATTGATGTTACCTCAGAAGACAACTAGTTGTTCTTTTGTATGCACATTTCTAAAGAATTCTGTCCTGACACTGTTCTACTAGCATTCAAAGTTTTCCGATTTAGCCCCACTTTTATATTCCAAGGGGAAAAAAGCAAACAGTGCAACAGATCTATAGATTATAAGATCATAACCATCTTTGTTTGTTCTGTAGCCCACAGAGACAACCTAAAAGATCACCAGCAGTGAAGACAAGAAAAAGCTGTAGCTAGCAATTACACCCATGAGTTTTCAAAACAGTGTGACTGCTATTTTTTCTTAAATCACACTGTGGCTAAACGCTTCCAACAGTCCACATCACAGCCTTGCCAATCTCATGTTTTGTTTTTTCTTTCTTTCTCTCTCTTTTTAAAATTGAAAGACCTGTCTGAAAACAAAACAACTACTGGATGTTTTAACTTTTGAACACAGTAAGGAATATATTAGTCTCTCACTATTATAGCCTGGTTGGAAAGTTACCAGTAGTTATCTCCTGCATTCATCTGGTTACACAAAATGTCCAACTGCATCTCTTAGAATGCAGGGAAAGCTTTACTTTACAAGAACAGCAACACTGCCTAGTCTTTGCAATCAGCAGGGAGAGGGTCTCTCATGTATGAAACCCAAGATACAACATATGCAGGAGGATTCAAAGTCTCAAGGAGACTGGCTAGAAACCAGCGGGAATTTCAGATTCAACCCTGTTAACTCAGTAACACGCCAATTTTTTCCTTTCGTTTTCATTACCCAAGTATTTTATTAGGCTCGTAAAACTTAAGTTCATTTCAGAAATATTTTAAATCTTATATAGAAGTGGCTTGGAGAGATGTTGTAACAACTGTATAGTATTAAAACATTTCTTACACAAGGCTGTGAGCCAATTATATAAACCAGAGTATCTGGAAAACTTAAGCAGCAGTTCTAATTTCTCAGTATGTTCTCCAGCTCATTTCAAACAATCTCAGGCTTCCACAGATGAAATAAGAACTAGTCTCTCACAACTAAGTAACTTTCTTGCAGCGAGACAAGAGGCTGTACAGCACAAAACATGAATTCTGCAGATCTTCACACCTTGTCACTCTCACTCAATTGTTTTATATTCAGTAGTTACTCCTAAAATGATCTATTAGTCTACTTGTTCATTTAAACAGAATAAAGAAGCTGTTCTGTAAGTAATGCTGTCTTCCTTGAAAAGACATTTATTCACTGAAACAAGTCTCAATTGAATAGTCTCTTTTGATAAGCTAAATATTCATTCAAACCTGAAATTATTTACAAAGCAGTT
Organism: Falcunculus frontatus; assembly: GCA_013398115.1. Taxonomy (NCBI): domain Eukaryota; kingdom Metazoa; phylum Chordata; class Aves; order Passeriformes; genus Falcunculus; species Falcunculus frontatus. Next base: position 126,487 of record VZRV01010550.1, read on the forward strand.
TCAATAACTCATACCAAGTTTTCCACATAGTTTTAAAAGTACGGCCATTAGGAATGGCCATCAAATTTAATAAATAAGAAATATTTTAGATAAGCAGTGCTGATTGTTTTCCACAGCAAGTTGTACTGGGATTCATGCTGCTTGACCTATTCATAAATGATCTGAAAATGGGAAGGAACAGTGGAACCAAAGTCCGCTAATGATGTTAGCCAATTGAGAGGAGCAAAGAGAAGGGCAGACCGATAGGAATTACAGAAGGATTTATGAGACAAACTGCTTGAACAGTAAAACACAAGATGTAAATCTACAGACAGTGTTACATACAAGGGGCAAAAAGAATCCTGACTTTCCATATAAAAGAAAAAGAGCAAACCAGTGCCAATAAAGGCACAACCTTAGCATTACAATAAACAGTTCATGACTGCTACTCTGTGATTGCTACTAAACTTTGAGGTAACAGAATGTTAGAAATTTTTAAGTAGAGCACAAAAAACTTCCTGCAGTAACTGTATAAATTCTATCCCGCATTTCTATCTTGAATTTTGCAGGCAGTGCACTCCATGTGCGCCCTGTTCCCCTAAAAAAGGATACAGGACTGAAACGCTGCCCAGGCAAGTTGTCAAGGATGCCAAGTGGCATCTGTACAAGGGATGATCAAGTAATCCAAGGACTCTTCCTTTTGGAAGAGCGGTAATTGAAGATTTACTGTGAAGGCAACAGATAATGACTGAAGTCCATAATGTCAGGAGTAGCCTCAAGCCGCGTTAAGGAACAAGGTAGGGTTTATCCAGTGAAGGTAAAAAATACCATGTTCAATTCAAGCAAAAGAATGTGGTACTGCAGAGAGCTGAGGAAATCCTGCCAGCTGGGTGCTGTGCATGCAAGTTTACATGTGTTTAAAGTGAGAGTGCAAGTGTTCATGGAAGATAAATCTATTGAGGCATTAGGGGTTACTAATACAGAGACAGCAATTCTGGCCCAGGAAGGCTAAGCAGAATTCTTGAGCTCTTGTTACCCAGGGTCAGCAATTCAAAAACATTTATCCTTTTCTACCTGCAGTTTAGCATCTTACTAAATCACTAATAAAGCCAGAAAATAGTTCATTATATTGGACTACTTTCATTAACAATAACCTTTGTGCAGAAATATTCCCAGGTGAAATACTGACCAAAAAACCAATTCATCAAATGGTTACTTGGTGCATGTCACAAGAAAAAAGGAGACAATATCAAGACTGGACAGCATTTTAACTGTAGGTCTCCCTTTTAATACACCTTCACATTGAATTACATGTGCAGTTACTCAGCACCTGAGAGAAAAACTCCTTCCAAAAGTATGTAAACATGCATATAGCCTAAAAATCTCAAGCTGACCTAATTTTTCTAAATATGAAATGGAATGAACCGTGTCTTCTACATAGTGTTCTTCAGGTGCATAACACGGTACATTAACACTTGTCTATCAACGAACCACAGATGAATAAGGTAATTGTTCACACTCACCTAAATATGGAATTGTAGGAACCATTTTTAAGCTTCTGATGTACTCTCGTGTCCTTTTATAATTATCTTCCTTAGCCAGTAAATAGTCTAACTTCTCAAAGGTGGTCTTGTCTTTCCGATTCAAAAGCTACAGAGAAAATGGAGATCATAGAATTTTCAAAGACAAATCCACATAAACCCAACAATCAATAACTTGTTTAATTGCCCAGAGTAAAGGAAAGCATAGTCTAGTTAAGATCAAATTTATCATCATCACCCATAGTAGCACAATATTTGAAAATGTGCTACCTGTTAAAAAAAAAGCAACTCAGCGTAAGTCTTAAGCTATGAAAAAATATGACCATTATTTCTAATTTGTCAAGGATTCTCATATCACTACATCAGTTTTGAATAACCTCAGCAATATTAAGTTTTTAGAGAAAAAGTATGTTATAATATAGTCATCAACATTCTCATAGCTTAGCAGAGTTGTTAAAAATCCTCTGAATTTCGAAGTACAAACAGCAATGGAAAATGCTCTAAATAAATGCAAATTGTGCCATTTCAACGGTACCTTATCAAAGGCATGACAAAACTTTTTGGAAAAAAGTATATGGAAACTAAACCATTGTGATATTAAATCCACGTTTTCTATTTCTTAGACTTATTAGAGAAATCTAGAAAAACATTTAGGAATACAAAAATCCCAGTGACAGGAGGCTGAAAAGTAAACATAAAATATGCAACTGTAGCTATAAAAACACATTCCCTGTTTCAGCGGGTTTAAGAATCCCCAGCAATATTTTTAAGATGATTTTAAAAGCCAATTGAGTTGGAGTGAGTGGAGAATTATGGCACTGTATGGCTTCTTGCATGTGTCCTTTCTGACAACAGACAGCTGCTCCATAGCACATTCCTTCATATACCTTTTACTCTGGAAAGTTCCAGTTCTTGCACTGCTTAGCTTTTAAGTCTAGCTGTTAATAAAAAATAACATAAAAAGGATAAAAATGAATATATCAGAATAATTTTGCTGTTTTCTTTTAATCAGCACTGAGAATTGCTTGAGGCCCTGCCACTGCAGTGTACTGTATTTTTGAACTACTGTGCCTACAAAGAGCCTGGCACCTCTTTAGGTCTAAGTCAAATTAGTCACATACTTCATTTCATACATGACCAATTTTCCCTATTTAAGTTCCAGCTTCATCAAGCTGCTCAAAACATCAGGCACTTACTTTTTTATTAGACTATAACCTTATTCTGAGCAATCAAATCACAAAATAGTTGCAATATTTTAAAAGCTTGATAAACTTATCTAAGACTTAAGTATAGCCATCTTTATTTACAAACTCTGAACAGTCAATGTGATCCATGGCGTGTGGAATACTTAATTGATGAGAATTACCCAATCCTTTGTATAGTTAAATATTACGTACAGTAGAAATAACCTATAATTGTGTATTCCTCTTTAAAGAAATATTTAAATTTACTCAGAGTTTTGCTAAGAAATTCTGCCTTCCAGGGACAGAGTTTCTGAAAATAGAATTATCAACGCTTTTAATTTCTAAAATAAAAATTGAAATGCATCACACAATAATCACAAAATTAACGCTTGTATATTTGTAACATGCCTTTTTCCTTCCTTTTAGGTAATATATTAAGTGATACACTATGTTTTGGATAAGGGGACACTGATACACGTTCTGTACAAGGGTGTTCTAAGATTACTTATCAAGAGAAGTCTTCTTGAGCATATACCCAGTGGCTATAGAACACACAGGAAAACAAGAAATTTACAGGAAAATAGATTGTTTACAAATATGCAGCCAAAACTCTATTTTTCACAAAACATGTAACAGACCACTACTTCTGCTACCACAGTACCACAAAAAAAAAGAATATAAAAGCATCTTCCTCCAGAGTTTACAATACGACAATTTCCAAAGAAACTCAGAATTCAAACAAGACAGAAGGGACAATGGTCAAGGCAACACTTACAGCCCAAGTTTTGGTCAGCCTGAAGATAGGTGCGCTTTGCAGTGCTGACACCACAGACATGAGAGAATGAAGATTATTCAGTTCCAGAAGCTTCTGAAAAAAGGGAATAATAGCTTTTAGCACATTGAAAATGGAAGCAGGATTAATTAATATCAAAGTTGCATTAATAAAGCATGATTTTTTCATTAAAAAAATACAAAGTTTTCATCTACAACAGCAGATAACAATATTATCCAATGCTGTCATGTGTAAGATTCTTAAGACCACTTTAAAAGTTGCCAATTTTACAAGTATACCCATCAATATAACAGGCATTTCAGTTCTGAGAATACAAACTGTACTTGATTTCAATTTGTTATTTTCTAAGGCTGTTCCTTCAGGAACAAAAAATAGGAAAAAAGTATTTGATGCATTGATCTTGAAAATTCATGTAATTTTGGAAATTAAAGATTTAATCAAGCAAAAACATTACACAAAGATGCTGACAATTCTCTCAGAATTAACACAACTTTTGCCTTTGTAATCTGTTTTATAGGAAAAATTTACCTCACTTCAATGTACTTTAAATTTACTCTGTGTGTTGACAATTACTCAAAACACACTGAGCTCAGGCAGAAAATAGTTTGGAATAAAGCTGTCAAGATGATAATGCTTTCTGCAACAAGCATAAAAATATAAAATAGAAAAATGAGAATTGCTGTCATGTAGCTTCTTTGTAAAGCTTAAAAAGAGGCTGCATTCATCCTTGAGTGATCCATTCGCTCACTGCTCAGAAGCATTTAAGGAAGATCCGGGCTTTACGGAGGGAAAAGCAGGAAAAGTAAAAAAGCAAGAGAAGGAATGAGGGCAGTGCTCCCCCTTGTGCAGGCTAAAAAAGCCCCAAACAAACACCGCAACTCTTACTTCTTAGAACAACCTAGGACCTCCAAGTCGAACACTCTCCTATTACTTGGACTACTTTTTTGTGCCAGTAACTCACACAGATAAATTTTCTTCTATAAGTACAAAACTGGTAAGTAAATTAATTGGAAATATGCACAATACAAAAATCGTTTTGTACTACACGGAAGATATTATTTTAATTACCTACACACATACATGATTTCACACATACAAAATTAGCACTCAGGACTTTGATCCAAGTGCTGTGTCACTCAGGGTCATACAAAACAGAATGACCACAGGTTGCGAAAGAGATAAATATTTTAAAATGTTGTTTGTTTGTTTTAAAGTTAAGAGTAAAATGCAGTGCTCAAACTCATTAAAATAACTGAGCTTTAACAGCAGTGCTTTATACCAGCAACAACATATTGCAAGCAGGAATACAAGTCTCACGACAGCTATTTTAGAAGGAAGAAATTTCTTTTCATAAAAGTTAAGTTTGAAAATGGTGGGAGACAAAAACCAGAACAATTTACAACCCCATCTGATGTTGTCAACACACAACTGCCCACCAACAACCCAAACCACTTTTAAACTTGGTAGGCAGAGGTACAAGATGAGTCACACTGAACTGGGTAGTTTCATCTAACCAAGTAGAAAAGAACAGTTCTCATGCCTTTATCTTATTCATGTGGTACAACACAATAGATGTGCTAAAACAAAACTGATACTCTCTATGATCCAACAATGGCTCATAGGAGTAGTGCAGAAACAAACAAGAAGGAATTAAGGGTTTGAATGATAGTGTAGGAAATTTTCACTTACTTTAGCTATTTTCACAAAGTGGCTCAGTATTTCTGCCCTTATTTTTAACGTCTGTGCTGTTAATATTTCTCGTACAACCCAAAAACTGACCTATAAAGTAAACACATACGGCTTTAATTTATTACAAAAAATGGACTTTATTTGTCCATTAGATGAAATATTTGCAAAGTCTCACAGTGCTCCCGGAAGAAAACAGGGTAAGGAAAAAAAAAAGTTCTGATCCCATGAATTCTCATCTGTATCACTGCAATTGCCCTGAAGCATTACCACCACAAGAGGTAGAGAAGTGAGACAACACCAAGATAACTGAATGGGCAAGTGAAACACAGAAGTGAAACACATAAAAAAAGGAACAAAATTGCTAATGTTGCACCATAGCAAAACACATTAGGAACTAATTAGGAACAAATGGTCTAGAGGAACAACATGAAAATGTGGACAAAGCAAATGAAAACAGAGGCTGTCATTTAAAAATCTTAATCCTCATTTGGAAAAACAGGTTTCAATTCACATGAGTGTTCTGTTTAACTTTATACTCAAAGACAACTGTCAAACAGTACCTGTTCGTGACAGTAATCAAACTATTTACCTGGTTAAACCTCCTAGTAAAGGCAACAATATTTGGAGCGAGGGTGTGTTTTTCTTTCTTATTCCATCCACAGCTGGCTAGTTCCTAGGAAGCACATTTAAAAATTGCCTTAAAAAACAGAAATGAGTTCTCCTTAACACTAGTCCTAAATCACTCTTCTGTTTTTAGAACCAAAAGTCTCAGTTTCAATCAAAATGTTGTTCAGCTTTCCAAATGTACACTACTAACTTTAGACACCTTCACATGAAAAGGCTGAGTAAGCCAAAGAGAATTCTGCCTCTGAAAAGCACTTTGTAATGCTGATAAATGGAACACACTCTAGAGATCTGTACATGCCTGTGCGAGCAGCAAGAAAAACACTACCAGTTCCAAACATATTTTGAATCCCAATCTCCAGCATTTAAACCTTCTGCAGATAAAAATGCCAATTTGCATCTGCCAGGACACAGATTCTCCACATGAACACTCCATGTCTGGTCTTATGATACTGGAAATCATATGCTCATGTGGGAAAAATTTTAAACACTCTACTAGGGACAGCAAAATTTACCTTTGTCAGAAAAGTAGAAGAGGACAGTAACCTCAGGATATTAAGCACTTACAAGAGGGCTAGTGAGTAACAATGGAAAATCCTGTGTATGGCAAAATCATTTGACAAGGTTTAAAATTCAGACTGAATAGGAGGGTTGATAAAAGTGAGTGATTCAAAATACCCCTGCTGATTTTTTTTTATACTGCTACAATATACCACGTTCTAGAATTACATTTCATCTCCTTTTTTCTTTGTATGGAAGGATGCTGGCAGTTTCCTCAACGGGCACAGTCACAGGAAACTTTCCCATCAAGTGTGCAAAATCCTGAAATTTGTGGAGATTGCAATTTCAGGACTTGGAAAAAACCTAAATAAAGTTACATAGAAATCTAGAATGTAAGCATAACTATTTCTGCTGCAGAATAAAGAATTGTTAGCTAGACATCCTCTTACTAAACTCTGCAAAGTAAAATGCAGATGCGTTTTTCAGTAATAGCTGTTGAAAAGCCAGAAAAAGCCTCAGCAAATACCACGTTTAAAGGATGTTTGTGTATTTGAGATGAGACTTAGCAACCAAAACTCTAAAATCTTAGGTATTTCCATCCATGCATAAGGTCATGTTAAAAAACTAAAACCTGAAATTTCAACCAGAAAATGTTAACCTTCTTATTCTAATAACTTACCTAATAAAAAGGGGCAGGTTCATGACAAATACACACGCTATTTCTTGCTTTAAAACCTAGTCCTACAGTTGGCAGAATTCCAGGATAGAAACAAACAAACTATACTGACGATTCCAATAAAATGAAAATCAGAAAGCACAATTAACAACTAATAGTTCATGGTAACTGCTGCGTATTCAAAGACCTGTATTCTAGCAAAAGCTGAAAATACAGTAGTTTTCTTTCTGATCACTCCTCACTGACTAACATCTGTTTGCCAGAGTAGCACTTCAGGAAATTTCATTTTCAAAAGGCAAAATGAAGCAACGACAAAGGAAAAGAACAACAGCAAATCAATTGCTTTGGGATATTTTTTGCTATAAAATTCTATGGCACAGGTTTCATAGCAACTAAAATAAGTGCAAAATTCACTTTAAAAATGAACATCTACAGTTTTGTATTTTATTTTTTTGTTCATTCATCTCCTCAGAGTATGACACTACCTCTGCTTTTTGCAAAGGTAGGTAGAATAAAAATCCCTTCTGTTTTGTTCTGATATTTGCCTAAACAAAACTTCCTCATGAAAAAGTATCTATGTATTGATTTGTACATACTGAAAAGTCTTTGTTAGCACATTTTTCTACGGGTATTGCTAATTTCTTATTGCATTATTTATTTGCCATTTTTTTCTCCACAGGAAAGAAAAGTCTCCCCAGCTGCCTGGAGCACACATGTAATTTCAGAAGCGTGAAAGTGTTTTCAGCTATAAAACTGTCTTGGTGTTCCTGGGGGGAAAAAAATTATCTGACAGGAAGGACAGACAACAGATAGTATAGGAAGGAAAATAAAAATCTGTCTTTCTCAAAATAGAAGTCTGCTAATCTCTCTGAACCGTTGTAATAAACGATGATTTGTTTTGTTAGTGACCAAATTAGGTGGATAGAGTTTCCACTAAAAACCTCCTAAACTTGACCGCCCCTACCGATGTTGACAGAACTTCAGTTCTGCTGACATTACGGGGGGCAGCGGCTGCCCTTTATATAATGATATTCCAACCTCAAGACAAGACAACAAGCCATAATGGATATAAGTGTATGTTCTTACATTAAAAGATCTGAAGCACGAGTCACGTGATTCTTGTACCTTTTGCAGTAAATAAATTTATCATCTTTCTATGAAAATTTGTCATATTCTGATAACTACTTTTATTCTTCATTTCTCAAGTTCTTATTACTAATTTTCAAATGTCTATGTTAACTTTGATTGCTTTTCCTCAACAGGCCTTGAGTTCTGTGTCTTCCTTAAAAGGTTAAAATCTTAAAAGACAATAATACACTAACTTTTAAGGGTTTGGGCTGATTTATTCCCAGCATTTACTATTTTGAATCTTAAAAATGATCATACAAATTAAAAAGCTTATCAGGCAGCTGATGCAGCCTAAAATACAGATTATGGCCAAAGGCATGAAATCAACATTGAAAATCAACAGCAGAAAGGAGAATAGAGAATTTTTACGCTTGATAAACTTATCCTGAAGAAACACTCCACTAAAAGCAAGACAAGAAGACTTCCAGAAAAGCAGTCATCTCCTTTGGCAACACATGACAATTCAAAGTAACTAATGCTGGATTACAGATTCACAGTGCTAACAAGGAATATGCCTAGAAAAATATTAGTGCAGCACAAAAAGGTGAGCATTTTTGAACAAAAAAGCATTATTTAAATAGTCATATTTCCTCAGGCACTGAATTCCAAAGATGTAAGCAGATGGTTTAAGAAAACCTACCTCAGGCTGTATAGCTTTAAATACTGGCATATCCATCAATGTTATCTGGCTCTGCAATGAAGACAGAATTTTACATCATGTAATATGAAGAGCTAACAATGACGTATTTCCATCCGCCCTTCAGTATCTACAAACCATACACATATTCCTCACTGACCAGCCCTGACTTTGGCCTTGCCTGTCCAGGCTGACACACCACAAGCAGAAGCGCCCCATCCTGAGTGACACCACGTCATTCCCTGGCTGTCCCCAGGTGAAGGCTTTCAGTACCTGCACCAGTCTAAGGGGAAATACCTGTGCTTGAGAGTCTTCCTGTTATGCAATAAATGCCTGAGACAGTAACAGCAGGAAGAATTACATGCCTTTCACATGGAGAGCAGCAGACATTTTACGTTCACTAGGTTGAAAGGCAATAAATTATTATATGTTAATTAGTTATGACTGGAATATGCTTTAAAGGGCTCACACACAGATTTTCAGTTCCACAGACACACATTTCAGTTTTTCATTTCTCTGCATGTTAGTGGGGTTTTTGTTTGTTTTACTGATGGCTACAGGTGGCAAATGGAGTTGGAGAGAAAAAAGCAGCTTACAGAAGTTTGGAATTGAGTTTAAAACTGTTACAATGATATCAGGGTGTACGGCTGCATACATCTGTGGCTTTAAAGCGTAGCACTAAATCAAGACCCCCAATCAACATGCTTCCATCTCAAACCAAAAGCAGTAGGAATAGAAAACTGATGAGTTTAAATTTACAAGCAACTTTATCTTGACTTCATCATTTCATAAATACAGTTCCAAGATACTCACAAATGTAGACTACACCCTATGTTCTGGGCTGTCTTTGGACTTAAAATTTCTATTCTGATGAAATCAGACATACCTATTTTCACATGATTTTACAGTCCTGTCTAAATTGTGTCTATTAATTTCTGAATGCAGTCCTTGATCACGGATCATCCGAACCTCGAAAACTAGGAGCAAAAGCCTTGGGATTTTTTAAATGAGTGGATGCAGATTTGCCATCCAAGTATTTTTATAATTTTACCTAACAACAGCTCTCATCTGTGTATTCTGTATTGGTGTTAAAAAAGTCTGTTCCAAAGTGACGAACTTAAAGGAATAAGGCAGGCCTATCTCCAAGATTTTTTTTTTTGGTGAACAGGTATTAAACAAACTTATATCAAATAATGAAACATCATTTTGATGCTCAGAATTATTAATGAAAACATTCAACTATGTGTCGTAGCTTCCATCCTCACTCTTTCCAGAACCCCATTAACATGCAAATTAAAATCAAGGAGCAAGGACAAGAACTGCATTGGATGTTTGTCAAAACTGCAATTCTGCTTTCAGTTTAACACTGAAAAATTGTTATCAAAGAAAGGAAATTGTTTCCTCTCTGTAAGCTTCTTCTCTGCTTTTAAGAAACTGGTGTTTCAGGAGAGAAGCTGAGTATTTGTCAATTAAAAAAAAAAATTAATCAGACTGTGTTTAGCGGCCAAGGTTGGACTTGATGATATTACAGGTCTCTTCCAACCCTTAGGATTCTATGATTCCATAAGTAACATCTTTAAACCTATGCTAGGGTCTCCTAAAAGACTTTAAAAAAATGCAAATGACTTTATACAATAAAACAAATACGTCGTATCAGGTCAGTACTAAATGATTAAGTCCCAAGACAGGCTTATTTTGCTGAGGCTGACAAAATCAGAAATTTGTTTTCAAGAACACTGGAAGTTTATTTAAAAAATATTTTTTTAGGAAAAAAGATTTCATGTATTTTTTAGTACTCTGCAAGCCCTGAATATCATACAAGCTTAAATGCAAAAATAACATTTCTACTTACAGCAAACTCCTCAGGAGTTACTTTCAACACATCAAATACAACTGCATCGTAGCTTTTATTGGCATAATCTGAACTTCGCCCTTCCAGAGAATCTGAGCTGCTACTACCCTACAAAGAAAAAATAGTAGGCTTATCTGCAGAATGATGAATTTCATCTCAAATTCAGGAAATAAATATGTGTAAAAATACTAAGTAATGACAAGAAAATGTATGAACCTCAAGAAGTTTCAGACACCAAATTATCAAATTTAGTTTTGCACAGTTCACAATATTTCCAACTTCCTTCTGCAAAAACTACAGAGACATAAAATTTTAGCTCTGTGAAATTCTCAGCTTTAGCAAGCCATTTTTAAAATCATGGACTAAATGAAAGAGCTGTCATACAAAAGGAAATGTGTTGAGATTTTGAAGATTCATATTCCATAGGATTTTTAAAATTAAATGTGCAAAGTAAAGAGCGGGTAGATCCAAGCTGCTCTATCCATAACATTACAACAAAGGGAAAATTGACACATTCTGAAATTTAACCTGCACAGTACTGATTAGGGAAGCCTGACATTTGTACCGGTCAAAGCCAAGAAGAGAATAAAGGGGAATTAGTAGAAACGCAGACAGTTATGTTGTATCAGGAAAGTGCCAAGTCAGCACTCAGAAAGAGAAGCACTGCCTCAGTATCTACTGAGGATAGTGAGTAAAGGATCAAGATTAATACAGTCTTGTTGGACTTCCAAAAGATTTTTGATGTTGCTCCTCACTCCAAAGACATTAAGCCCTAGCACAGAAACTGTCCTTGCAATGATAAATAATTAGTTACAAGGCAGTTGTTACAAGCACTGAAAAGAAGTGAATCCAAAGAAAATTATGCATAGATAAGTGATGCTTATTACATATTCAGCAATCTGGAAAACCCTGTAAACTTATTGAAAACTATGGATCTTAATTTTATTTATTTAATGTGGCAAAACAAAAAACCTGGCAATGAAAAACTGAAAAGGGTCTTCACAAGATTTGATTAAGTCTGGAAAATGAAAAGAGAAAATATCTAACAGATTATTAATACGGTCCTTTATAAAGCCATGTTGCACCCAACTTTGGAATACATATGCAGTACTAGTCTCCATCTTAAAGCTGAAAAATAGTTTCTCCAATCCCACATTTGAAATGTGTGCTTTACAGGACAAGCTTTACTGTAGCTGATTAATAATACTTCATCATAATATTAGATGAAAGCAAAAAGCCAGAAAAACTCAGGCAGCTAATTCCCAAGCAGTGTCCTGTTGGCTGCCATGGAGCAACAGGCTGTTAGGTGTGCACAGCAGCTCAACACTGAACGTTTTTGGAAGTAGAACAGAAGAGCCACCTTTTCTCCAAAGGATACAAATATTAAAATGAACAAAATCTTGAAGCACTTTCTCACTAGCAGACCAGTAAATTAAAAAGACAAAAAAAAGGAAAAACGCAGCTGGATATTTCTGTGCTCTATTTCTGACTGACTTCATTTTGATAGTATATTGCATTGCTCTGAACTCACTAATAATACATGGCTGCTCTAAGTCACAGAGTAACAGGCCAAAAATGCTATTTAAAGCTAAACAAAATGAGTAATCATCAACAACAAGAATAAAGAACCGTGGCTGTGAACACCAAGAACCATGGAGTGTTCTACAATTACTGTCTTGCCATGTTAGTTCTTTCTCTTAAAAATGGTGTGGTACTTGACTAGAAGAGGAAAGGGCATCTATGAAAGCTGAAACAAGCCAAAATTTCCATTTTGGTACAAGCGCTAATAAAACCCAAGGAACTGTACCTCTGGAGTGGCGGAGGTGACCATCACATTGGCCATGAGGTCATTCCTTTTATACATGCTCTCCACAAGATGCAGGAAGTTTCAGCTCAGCCAGCACTGGTTGAAAAGAGAAAACAGAAATTCCTGCAAAGCAAATTATTTGTGGAATAAATAAAATCTATAAAAAACCCAAAATGCACACAGAAAACAACCCAGCAATACAAGAGATTTCATTTTTCTTTCTCAGAGCAAAGGACTTAGGAAACAAGATTATCTTAGGAGATAGATGCTCTTTTCTTTTCCAGGTACCAGCTGTGAAGGAGTACAATTGAATATTGCTAAAGCCGTGCCAAGTCCTTACCCTTACTTCCACTCAACTCAAGAAATGCAGGGGATAAAAAGTGTATTATTTGTCATTTATGTGGAATTAGGTTTTATATAAAGTCCCTCCTAGGCAGGACAAAGTCCCAGAAACTGCAGGCTACCACAAACTGCTTACAGAATTAGCAAGTCAGCTCTGATTCTCTTTAACTGAGAAAACAAACAACATAGTTGTGTCATCATTCCCTACAGCACACATGGATGAGCCCATGGCAAGCACTGCCACTGATTCCTGTACATGACTGTTTCAGCAAAATCTGTAGTTGCTCGTATGTGCAGCTAGGGATACTGCCACATCTCCCTCTGTGTCCTTGCATTCCCTCCCACAACACCAATCACACCAACAGAAAAATTCTGAAAAAGCAAACAGCTAAGAATAAAAATAACCTCTTATTTTACTCTCTTTAGAAAGATGAGGTCTTCACTTCTCATTCCTACAAAGACAAACAATTCTCCCCAGGATCTCGCATGAAATAAGTCACTAATTTTGCTTCAAATAATGCCAAAATCTTCTCTGCTAAACAAGGCAAGATTCAATTTCTTTTATCTCATCTCCTGATAAAATTAAATCATATTTTGAGCACTAACAGACTGCTAAGTATTTCTAGGCCTGGATCTGCTCTTCTTAATAGTCCTTACAACACTGAAGTGGAAAGTAATTCTGTAGATGTAATTTCTTTAACATGTGGCATTTACATTAAGGCCACAAAAATATTCTTGTGCCCTCCATCCCTGCCTTTCTGAATAGGCTCTCCAGGGTGTAAGGAATCAATAATGCTGTGAAAGGGGAAAGAAAAATCCCATATGTGAACTTGTATCATGCCCAACTTCAGTTTTACATCAAGTTTTAATGTTCATTATATCACAGTGAGACAAAATTGCTTTAATACCCAAACCCAAAAGCACTAATATACTTCTGCCTTTCAACATTCAGCACATACATAAATCTTGCAAGGCTAGAAACTTTTGTTCTAGACAGGATCAAAATAGATTCCCTTCCCCTTACAACCCCCCTGCAAATGCTTCAAATATAATACAAGCATTAAAAACGCACTGCTTCTTCCTATGTGCAAAGATTTCTCCAAGATTCACATCTATTAAAAAATACTCCTCTACACACCCACTTGTTTTGCTACCCTGATGAAAGTCATAGGGAGCAATTATCCTTTTAAGTCAAGTCCACTTGATCATTTGAAGTGCTTCCCCACCTGCAGAAAACATCACTCTGCACACAAAGTAACACAGGAGCTAATACTAAGCCTATGGTATGAAGAGGCTGTCAGACAACACAGAGAAAGATATTAAAAATAATACTTCCCTATACTTGCAATATTTCCTGCCAACAAGATTAAAAATAAATTTTTGAAATTCTAAAAATTATCAAAGGTCCAATATGTTGGCAACAAAAGGTAAAAAGTCACTAAAATGACATACAACTTCTTTTCACACTTTTGATTCTTAAAATTTCTTTCAACTTGCTCAGGTTAATCATTAAAATGACGCATTATGCAAACAGTGCTAAAAATCAAAACTAAGAAAACACCTTATCTGTTTGCATGGAAAGTTCAGGGGCACACTGCAGTAGATCTCCTTCATAGGCTGCCAGAAGCAAAGTGGATAAATCAGGATGCAAACATACATACCACCAGAGGTTGTCTGTTCTTCTTTGCCAATTTGACAAACCCATTTAGATATGTAGCGCTCTCTGAAGCAAAACTGAAGACAGGGCAAAAACAACTGGAAAAAAACCCCAAAAATACCACCATCAAAACCAAGCACAGAAATAAACTTTACAGCCATTATTTTACCAGCATTTGTCAAATTTTGTTATCTATGCCACCAGAGCAACATTTTCTGAAAGCAAAATGTAAATTTTATACTGCTGTTAGTAATATGCACGTAATGTAGCTAAAGTGCCCACAAGTTCAGTCTCAGTACCAGTTACCCAACTCACAAGAAAGTCAGTGAGACTCTTAAGCAAAGAAAACCACTTCTGGCCAAGAAAGTCCCTGTGCTCTAATTTCTGAATGCTAGCAGAGCATAGGAAGTTACTGACTGTTCACACTGCTCTCAGCAAATACAAAAATAACCATGTGAGCAACCACTGATAACCATTGTTCTTATTGATTTTTTTGCTGGAGGGAAAAATACTGAGCTAGACATGCTTCTTATCAGCCCTAATTTGGCCATTCTGGACTCCACAAGTCAACTGGCTTAGCTGACTTCAAAAACCATTTACTTACTATTTTTGTTAGTTGATTATGGTTTTCGTAACACCACTGAACCATGAACTGAGAGCTGCAAAATGATTTTAAGAAAACATACTTCAGTGTTCTACCAAAAGATAACTATTCTTTCTTAAGCTTAAATTAGCTGGACAACTGGTTCAGTGAAAACAAAGTGCACTAGGGCCCCACCTGGGCCCGGATAAACTTGGTTAGAAACAACAGAAGTAACCAGTAGGGTTTGGGGGTTTTAAAAAATAAATTTAGAACAGAATAGTTAGAGTTGGAAGGGGCATAGAGTGATCATCCAGTCTCCCTGCCTGACCATTTCAGGGATAACCGGAAGTTAAAGCATGTTATTAAGGACATTGTTCCAAGGCTCTTAAACACTGACAGGCATGGGGCACCAACCACCTCTCTAAGAAGCCTGTTCCAGTATTTGATTGCCCTCTCAACTGAAGAAATGCTTACTGATGTTCAGTCTGAACCTCCCCTGGTGCAGCTTTGAATAATTTCCATATGTCTTGCTCCTGGATTCCAGGCAAAAGGGATCACCATCTCCCTCTCCATGTCCCCTCTCAGGAAGCTGCAGAGAGCAACAAGGCTACCGCTCAGCCTCCTTTTCTCCCAACTAGATAATCACAAAGCCCTCAGCCGCTCCTCAGAGGATAAGCTTTCCAGAATTTGGTATCAGACATCAGAATAGTAGCAGGAGTCATCCTACAAAAGCAGTTCATGGAGACTGCCTGTTGGCACCTGGTAAAAAATAATCACATTTATAACCATGCAAACATAGTTATCATCTGTTAACTGGAAATGACTCCACGTAAATGGAACACAAACACAAAGAGGGAAAGCACTGCTGCATAATGTCAAAGGGAACAAAGTGAAAAACATTTCTGGTTGACAATGGTAATTACAAAAGCAATACATGTTCTCAACAAAGAAGAAATAATAAAAACCCCCAAGCAAAGAACCCAATACCGTCTTGATCCATATCAAGACAGAGCTGCAGAGCTCTCTCCAGCAGAAGTCCTCCTTCAAAAGTCATTATCCTTCAAACAAGTCTGCAAACTTGAATAACTTAGAAGACCAAGATATATGCTTAGAGAAATTATACTTTAAGGGAATCTTCATGAAACAGTTACAGGAAAAGAAACATGTATTTGCAAATTACAGTAAAATACTATTACGACTCAAGTTCTCTAAACAGAAGAGAACTGACAGACACTTCTGTAATCTCTGGTCATCAAATGTAAGTGAAAATATGAAAGAACCTGTAACTTTAAATACAGTTGCATACTTACAGTGGAATAAGGCAGCCGTGCACTCAACCCATTTTGCTGCACACCTCCATTAGTCTGTTGTTGGGTCTAGCTCTGGCTTATCAGCAGCTTTATCTCTTGCTTAAAAGCATAACATTCCTGTAAATACCAGGAAACAGGATTATGGTGACATTTATTTTACAACTCAGTTCTTCCCAGACTGGGCACTCCTCACCTGAAACATGCACTCTGATATTTTTATTCTTACCTCTCCCCCACAGCTTTCATTGTTAGTTCCCCATTCTAGTTTCATTGGTATGTGATGAATTCCCAAACTCAAAAGAAGTACATATACCTCACGGAGGGAAGAGCAACGCATTACAAATTTCGTAGCTAAATATACTCCAAATATGTGTTTGTAACTTTCCCTCACTCTGTCATTCAACACAAGGTTCAAGCCAATACGCACTGTTTATTGGTTTCACTCACTTCTTTCAATGTGCTTTATTAATTGTAAATGGTGTGAGGATGAGTATCATTTTCTTCAAGGCTTACCTAACAAAGCAAAATGGACACAAACCCAAATGCAGTAATTCTCTTATCTCTGTATCAGCAAATAAAGCCATAGCTCTTCCACCAAACATGATCAGCAACAAACCTGAGAAAAATATTGCATAGGTAACTCATTTTGATAAGATTTCTATTAGGCATAGCCCTTTCCTTTTCTCCTCTTTTGCCTTTTACCAACTCTTATAAAACCTAATGTTTAATAAAATTATGCATCAAATGAGAAGAAAATAATCTCAAAGACAGCTTCTTTTACATAGTCTGACTTGAAAATCCTATTAAAGCCAATGTTGCTTTGATAAAGGTAAACATCACTGCAGATCAATTGGTGTTACAACTGTGCTTCTACTACAGTCTCTATTTCCCTTCTGTCGTTAGGGAACCTCCACCTTAAAAGAAGTCTATCTTCTAGACTTTAAATATATGCAATTCCTACTGGCATCAAAGCAAGCTATCTTTTGCTGGAAAAGCAGTATTCTTTTCACACACCCAAAACTCATCCAGTAGGCACTCCTTGCATGAGCAAATTATCCTAGTTCATAGAAGAATCAAAACGACAAGTTAAAAATGGGTTAGCATCCACTTAAGTATTTCAATCAAATTACAGACATGACGCGTGTTGCCTGCCCTACCTCATGTGGCATTTCAGTAAAGGGCAAACCTTGTAATTACTGCACACCTCAGCTTCTAGATATCTTCCCCTTACTAAAATAAGGCAAACAAACATGAAAACAAATAAAATAACTTGGTTTAAAAGTGTTTTGTAATATTTTTCTTCACACTGGTGCTACATCATGCAGGATGGGCAACATACAGAAAACGAACAAACGTGTGTGTAGTCCTGCCCTTTACAGCATCTTCCTGTCCTCAGACATGAAGAATATCTACTAGGCATGGCATGAATGGTCAACAAGAAAAAAAAATATCTGACCATCAAAGCATCTATTGGACATAAAAGGCCCAGACCGCAACATTCATAGATAAGGTTTCTGAGGCAAGGAATATCCTTCTGTATTTCAGAGACACCAGTGCATTTCAATTTTTCCAATAATTAGTATGACAAGAGTACGTATGATCCATTTTGTTGGGTTCAGAACAACAAACCACAGACAAAAGGCATGATGTACTTCTATAATCAAGAACTTCAACTTTCATTCCTCCTCCATCTACTACATGCCAAAACCCCGGGCTGACATAAGCCTGCAGAAGCTAGACCAAAAACTATCTGAAGTCATCTGAAAAGAGATCGCAGTCAAGGCTCTTAACAAGACCCGCACGGTATCACCCACATGATACGCAAATAGTTTTCAAATTTATTCCTAAAGACACAGGAGGACGCGGCCGACTCTAGGTGGTTTCCACCTGTTCCCCCACGCCCCATATCCGTACTAAGGCTGCTCTCACCCGGACTCGCACCGCGTAGCACCAACTGCACGTGCCCGCCCCGCCTCAGCACACCGGGCCAGTCCCGGAGCCCCCCCGGGGGCCGGCAGGGCCGTGGGGACCGCAGGCCCCGCGCCGGAGCGACATCGCCCGGCGGGGAGGGGCCCAGGGCCCTTTCCGAGAGAGGCCGCGGGGCTGGTCGGGCGCTCGCGGAGCGGGGAAGCGCCGCCCGGCCCCGCCAGAGCCCAGCACCGCCCCCCCGCCTCCCG
>VZRV01010550.1:149250-176019 GCA_013398115.1 Falcunculus frontatus
TAGTGTGTGTGGAGGGGAGGGGGGGGGGGAAGGCAATTTAAAGGAAAGAATGTTTTATTCCATTAAGATTTTAAAGTGACTTTTATAATTTCAATACCACTCGTGTTATAGGGCATGCTATCCAGACACTATTGCACACACTATGCGTGCCTGTTGCTCCAATGCTGCAGACATACATCCTATTATTACTGAAAACCGCATTTCCAGAAGCACCAGACACATGCACTTCTATGGGAATGAAACTACCTACTTCTCTTCCCCCATCAGTCCCAAAAAGTTTGGTGCCCTTAGGGGAAGTAAAGGGTAAATTTATCTAGAATCTTTTAACTTAGATTGTACTTGGAGAGCACTATAAAGAAAATACAGCACATTTTTGATGGACTAAAGGAAGTAAAAAGCAGCCAGCCGGAACGAGGATGCTTCCCACTTGCCACCAAACAGCAATTACTGAGGTACCAGAGCCTGGGAGTGCTGTTGCGGTGCAGCTCCTGCACACCTGCACACTCAAAGCAATTTCCACAGGGTGTCCAGTGTTGTGTGACACCTGTGTTGGCACCCAGTGCACAGGCTGTCTGCTGCAAACACATCCAGGATGTTTACAGGGCAGGTGTTGAGGACCATGTCAGCTCACACTCTTCCCAAACTCGCAAGTCTGCTGCTGTTACTGGTCTCTGAATGGAAATTTATAAAAGAAGGAAAACCAGCAAATATTTTCTGTAGGACCTGCAGAGTAGCACGGCTCTAAAAGTTAACTTCATCAAGTTCCACAGACGCAACCTTGCTGCATTTTCTTTCTGACCCTGATAGCTGCCTGACCAGGTGAAGCAATTCTCCCAACTCGACGAAACCAAATGAACAAAGGTATGGAAAACAAGCAGCCTGCCATGTTCTCTCTGTTCTCCAGGTAAAGGCAACAGTGTTTATCCCTCTCCTAACAGTCAGGTCTTGTTTACCCCCTTCTTCTACTCGAAGTTTCAGATCTTAAAAGAAGGTGATCTGAAGGGAGGTTTTGCTGGAATAGCTACTCTGGCACCAATAGGGACTCAGGGACCAACCCACTCAACTCTGGTCAAGATAACCATGGCCTACAGCTGCACTGCGGATGCTCCTGTTAAATTCAAGGTTGTGGGTGGAGTGTATCTACACTGGCTGGGAGCAGCATCAGCCTTACTGATACATGTGGCAGAACATAAAACAAAAATGTTGCTGTGGGAATTAAGCAGGGTGTCCCTCCCCAACGGACCTGCCTTGGAGTGGCACGGATGGACCGCCACCACCTGGCTGGTTTTTTTGTTTGGCTTTGAAAGCTGGATGAGGTTTTGGAGCACAAAACTCAAATGATCAACTCTTCAAAACTAAGCAATTAATGCTGGCAAAACAGAGAAACTTCAAGAGTAGTCGTCTCTAAAGACTTTCGATTTCTAGCTGGTAGATGAGCATTAAAACGCTTCTTGTAACACTTCAGTAATAGCATCTAAAACGCAAGCCCCTTGGTAATTAAATATCTAAATGTAGACACTGACACCACAGATTTGCTCTAGAAGCATTTTAATTTACAAACAGCAATTCCGATTGACTTTATACCATAAAAAAAGCAATTTACAAGCAAGAAACAAATTCATCAGAACAAAATAAAGCAGCACAGAAATATTCATGTCACAAATCTAAAAACAAAGTGAATACAAGAGTAAAATATCATTTGAATAAATATTTTAAAGTTCATGCTATAAAATAATCCTTAATGGCAAGTTACTAATTGTTACAGCATCAGCTTAGCTAGCTTCATTTACTTCACGTGGCGATGAAGTGCGGAGGTGTGAGGTTCCCGGTTTATATTGCAAGATAATGACACCAAGTCAAGTCATTCAAACTGTTCAATTATTCATCTTGAAAAATAACCATACAAATAAAAGTAATTTAAAAATACAGCTTTTCAGTCAGAAACAAACACTGTTAAAATCGTGCAAGAGCTCTACCTCTAACCAGATCTACAACCAGAGGCTCTCGGTCTGAGTCCAAAGGCTGAATTCCTGGCCTGTGGGAATGGGAGAGTCAGCAGTTCTGTATCTGCCATGGCAGGAGTGAGCTACAGGAGTAAGAAGCAAACCTGCTCAGTCAGTGATACGTGGCTTCACATCCCCTGAAGAAATACAGGAACACATGTCCCAGGCTTACTTATTTGTTTAGCTTTTTTTTTTTTTTTTTTTTAAAATGTAAACTTGCGTAACTTAAGTTAATGCTGCCACAGGGGTGTGCAAGTAGTATTAAATCTACAATATTAAATACAACTATTCTGGCACTTGATAAAATATATGTAAAATGCACACAGATTATAAAGTTTGAACATTTTGAATGACTTTACTAAACTTCCAATTTGATCACTGAGTATTATGAAATTTACAATTCATGAAATAAAGAGATTCATATAAAGAATTTACATAATTCCCCAAATACTTTCAAATATAAAATTTAATAAATAACCCTGACCAGTCAAAAAGCACCATTCAAGGGTAAAATTCCCTTGGAAAATAGATTAGGTGTTGCATATTTGAGTCCCTTTCAATGGTTTCATGTGAAACCTGTTTAGAAAAATGACAATAAAAGAATCACAGTAAACTAATACAAAAATTCAAATAATATATATATATTTAAAGGTAAAGCTTATTCAATATTTTCCCAGCCCTTGATTTTATTCCTGTTGTTCTTCCCATAATTCAGCCTAAACATATTAAGAGGCCTCATCATTTTGCCTAAAAGTAAACCAAAGGCTTCAGCATAAAACATGAATTTATGCTGGGGAAGACTGCATTAAAAAACTCTCAATTTAGGCCTACGGTCTACCCTGCTGACAGTGAACTGACAGTATCCTTTATGCTACAGAAAGATTTCACACTCAGAAAGCAGAGCCAATCTTGAGGCCTTAGTGACCAAACTGAACTTTTAATATACTGTAAGTATTTACAAAGCTATTTTCTAAATGTATTTACAAGTTTAAACGAAATAATATGGAAGGTAACTGATAAAGAAAACTAAAATAGTTTAAAACCAGAAACATTAGCAAAGGTATAAAATCCTTTATTTTCACAGTTTGTCAGAATAGGTTAAGCATCTAGAGGAAAGGACACTGTCACTGTTTTCACATTTGTCTAGAATTAAAAAGGTAGATTAAGAAGAGACTCAATTATGAACCAGCCTGTATAATTTCATGACTTATTTTGCTGTCAAATATTTCTTCACATATTTTATTGACTTCTGCATTTATTGTAAATGAAATGTGTAACAGCTCTGTGCTGAGAACTGCACAGACACGAGACACTGTACAGTGTTTCCATCATTTGCTAAAGTAAAGGCCTCCTTCTTGGTGGCCTGGTGACATAAACTTCATCAGGTCATGCCTCGTGTCTGTGAGAATGTTGATCCTGGCACCCCGTTATGTGACAAGGCACAATGGAATTGCTGCTGCCAGGGGTGACGTTGGTGCTCAGAAGAGCTGCGCTATGGCTTGGGAATCAGGAACGCTGCCCGCGTGGGGAGGGAACGGCGCGCCCGGCACGAGCCGGGGCACGCGGGACTTGCACACTGCTGAATCACGGGTTTGTAGAGAAATGGATCATTTCCTGCCCCTTAACAGTCTGTTACAATGTTTTGAACCTGAACCTGTACAATCAACATGATGTTGGTTTTTTGTTTGCTTTTGTCTGAGACAATTTTGGATAAGTCACTCTTTGGTAAACTCAAACCATTTTAATACATTTACAAATACAAAGAACTAGATTTAAATAATGCTAAGATTGTGACACAGAGAAATTCAAGAAATATAAAATTTGTACCCATATCCTGCTATCCTCAAGTCATCCTTCCAGGGAAAAAGTCACACCAAAGGCACCACAGCACAGGTTCAAGATAAAGGGTTAAGAATAACTGTACATTTCTTGGATTTTGCATGTCTCAAACTTAATTTACCAAAACACACTTTTTGCATTTAATTACTTAAAACAAACACTCAAGGAAATAACTGCATCAGAAACACCATGTTTTTAGGTGGGTAAACATACAGACTACCTGCCCTAGACACAGACTATCCCTTCCCTTAGTGGAAACAAAATTTCTGTTCTTGATTCAAGGAGAGAAATATCTCTCCACCCCCTGCCTCTTTATTTAGGCAGTTTTAGGACAAAGAGGCAAATGATGTACTCAACTTAACTGAAACTGCTCCAGTGGAGCAGGTGGGGGTTATACTGTAAATCCATGTTTGAGAGATTAATTCTTATTGCAGACTGTCACAATATTAAGAGCTAGTGTATTTAATAAAGCTACTGCACAAATATGCCCCAGCTTCACAGGGGCCAAAAAGTTTTACAAGATAGCAAACCTACCATTTTCTTTCCAATAATTTAGAAAAGAGCTTTTATTTTCTAATTTTTGGGAGTTAAACAGCACGTTCACAAATGTATTTTCAGTATCAGCTAAACAAACATAAGACCCAATAATACAAAATCTGTGCTCTAAGGAAGTATGTGATTAATTTAAAAATTAATTCTGTTCATCAGGTAGAATTCAGGTAGAATGTTAAACAGTAGTGTTTGCCAGTCCATGCTTTTGAGGTCTCTTAAGCCATTGATTTTTGTGGTATGGGGTTTTGTTTGTTTGTTTGTCTGTTTGGTTGGGGTTGGGGGGGGTTGGTTTGTGTAGGGGGGCTTTTGTTTGTCTATTGTTGGGGATTTTTCTTTCTTAACCATTATGATTATGTTTCACATTTTATATATTATACTGACCTAAATTATGAAGTTAGCACCATATTAAAAACACGTATTTGGTGAAACAGAAAAGATTTAGAGTATTTTTAAAGTTGTTGGTAGCTTCTTTATGGAGAAAAAAACCACTGAAAAAACAGAGAAGCCATATCAACTCTGTAATACTCACACATGAAATAACATATTGCTCAAAATTCCCATAGAGTATTTGTTTTTCTATACAAAAAAAGTACAAATTCCAAGTGCTGGCATATCACTCGGAGATTTAAGTAGGAAGTCAACGTGCACCTGAAAACAGCTCTCTGTGAAGAGACTTATTAAAATACTGCTTGGAAATACTGTGGTTTAAACTACATCTCTCTCATGTTTTAACCAACCATGAAGAGTGATGAAGTTAAGTTTAATTACCTGGTATGGTTCTACAGTACGAAATGAAGGTAGATTCTGAGGCCAGTAAAAACACATTTTAGACCACAATGCTACTTTTAGGTTTGCTAATATTTTTTTTCTTTTTCTTTTTTTTTAATATATATATATATATGTATATATCTATATATATATAGATATATCTATCTCTATATATATAAAAAGGTCAGCACCACAGGTTGTCCAGCTTGCATTCTAGACAACTAACAAAACCCTTCAACAATTTAACCATAGTTTAATAGATTTATGGCATTTGGTTTACATATGTTATAAAGCAAAGCTGTTAAAACAAGGTAATTCACTTTGCTCACTTTTGCACACAAAGTAATAGTTTAATAAAATGAAAACCAAACAACATTCATTTAAAACCAAACCATCCTCCCGAAGTCCGAAGTTCTAAACCCTAAGCAGAGAGGAGTCCTAACAGTTGATAGAGTGGCATATGGTATCAGTCTTGACGTACTTTTACATTCACCTCAACCAGAATAGGGAAAGTGAAAGCATTTTATATATATAAAGTAAGTTTATATATATAAACAGACTCACTACCAAAACCAGTTAGTAAGAGTGAACAGATTTCATTGCAACACGAGAGGAATCAAAGCTGTAATATTCTCTCTCCCCACTGCTGTGTAACTCATTACCGGCAACAGGATTTAAGAAATAAAGGAAATTACAGCTTCTCTGAGCATTCAGCAGAGCTGCCAATCTTATTACAATATCTTTCTCCACTGGCATTTGTGTCTCGCCAGATCAATCAGCAGGGACACTTCAGCAGACTCTTCCTTTCCTTTCCCCAGTACACTGTCTTTATATTCTGAGCATCTTCAAATATAAAAAACAAACCCCAAACAACTCAGCCTCCTTCAAAAACAAAGAATACTTCTGTAGTCTTCTCCAGAAACCATTTCTAAACGATTTCCAGAAGGTCAGGAAAATTAAAAGGCTGTTACACTTGTACTGAAGATTACTAAAAGAATAAAATACTTTAAAAATACATTAGTAATATGCTTGCCTGTGTTGCACTTAGATGTAATATTTTAATCAGATGTGTTAGACATTGCATGAATTTCCATACTAGAATCCATGGCTTCAGAAGCTGAAGCATCTTTATCTACTTTCTGTTCCACAAACGCTTCTGTTCTGTCTGGAGACTCAACCCTGTTTCTCACTTCTGTAACCCCCGGGTGATTTTTTCGCAAGTGCTGGTTTAGTGTACCCTGGAAAGGAAAACATTTTCCACAGATCTCACAGCGAAAGGGTTTGTCATCTGTGTGACCACGAATATGATACTCAAGCTGGTCCTTACGGGTGTATTTCTTTCCACAAAACTTGCACACAAAAGGAGTTATTCCCATGTGCAACCGCATGTGTCGATCAAGGCTCCCTTTCTGGTTGAAAGACTTCCCACAGTAAATACAAATTAGCCTCTCATTGTATGGATACCAATGGCCTCTTGCATTTCTTTCCCGTGGACTATTTTCATATCCTGGATTACTCACCATGGATTCACTGTCAGCCCCTTGCACCAAGCCCTGGACATCACTATGCAAGTGACCCGTAGGTACTCGTTTTTGGCGTGCACGACCCCCTCTGAAACAGCTCAGCATTGACCTTGAAGGACTCGTATTGCTCAGGCTTCCAAAGCTTTCTGACGCGCCTGTAGCCTGTGATGAAGCATGGGTAAATGAATAAACATGTTGTAAGACAGACCCATAGGAACCAACATTTACTGCCACCACCTGCTCTCCATCCACCATTTCAGTGTGATATCCATCATCACCAAGGGAAGAGCTATCAGAGCAGCTTGGCCTGTCAGACTTTTCCATTTTAACTTTCACCTCTGCAATCTGACTTTCCCTTACTATCAGGTCTCCTTGCTCATGATCACCTTCAATCTGAATCTCATATTCAGAGATACTCCCGCTGCTCCCTCGGTCTGAATGCCCTTCTTCTTGCAGACGACTACGAAGAGTTTTGCCTGGAGTAGTTTCCATCCGAAGATCGCTGCCTGCTGTTGACTGTCGCACCTGAGAGCAATAGGGAGGAGATATCTCAATAGGGTTGGCAAAGTAGCTGCTGTCTTTAATGCCATTGCGATTCTCTGAATTTTCTTCGGCACCAACAGTGACAGAATCAACATCACCAACACTGATCTTTGAATGGATACTCTCCAGTATCTGTGTGCACTTGTCAATGACGCACTGCATCTGTAGGAAGCTAGCTGCAGTCAGAAAACTGACAACGTCCTTCAGCTGCAAGGACATCCTTCCAGTGTAACAAAAAGAAAGCAACTGTTCAAAAACATTGGGGTTTTTAATAACAGATATAGATAGGCCACTCATGGTGCTTAATGCTGAATGGTCACGAAAATATGGAGAACTGGCAGCTAAGACAGCTTTATGGGCGCGGAATGGCTGACCCTGGATGTGCACGATTATGTCACAGAGCTTCCCTTGCAAGCGGAGTTCATTTAACTGGCTCAGAACAGTGTTGCTGTACTCGGGCACATCAAACTGAATGAAACTGCTGCTGTCCATTTCTACAGATGTAAAGAGTAATCTGAAAGAAAAATTAGAAGATTTACAACAGAGAATGAATACGGAGTTTTCCATTTCAAAAATAAATGCTTGCAAATGTTTAAGTTAAATAAGCACATTGATCTGTTAAAGGTGCATTACAACAAAACATTCAGCATAAATACTTGATATAATAAAAAAGTAGAGTCTTAATCTACACATTTCTTGCATTTCTATAATTTGAATTATCTCTCTGCAACATTCACAATGCAATTACTCAGAATACATCACAGTCTCCCCGGAACAGTCTGTCCTCAAAGAAACTTTGCAATTTCATTCCCTGGCAAGAAGTGCAGAGCAATCCACCCTCCCAAAAGAATATCAATTTTATAGCCATTAGGCAAGGTAAACACTTCAGAACCCTGAGCAGGTGTTCAAGCCAGGTATTACAGTGCTACTTGCAGGGAACTGCATTGTTAAATTTCCCAAGAATGACTGTTGGAAGGTACTTCATGAAGTTTGAAAAATCTCCTAAGGAAAAGTCACAGGCACGTGTGTATGTGTGTGCATTTGAAAGAAAAGTGTTTGAGTCACCCATGGACTTTCAATTAAAAAAAAAAAATTATTTTGTGATTTTAATTTTTTTTTAACAAACCACGATGCGAACTTCGAAGCTCATCTGACACAGCAGTGATTTCCTAGCTAGAATAATTTGACATTTAAATTCTAACCTAACTTAAAAGCCATGGGTACTCAAACACCAGGAAAGGACATTTGAAGAGCCTTTAAAGAAATGTATAGAGTTCCAAACAAAAGCTAAAGAAAAGCACTTTTCACAGATTACTGTTGTAAAAAGCACAAACACACTTTCAGCCTGAGAATGTTGACCTGCAGCATTACCTTACATTTTCCAAGACTGGGCACTAATCAAGTGCCCAAGAACCTTCAGACTTTTATTGCTATTCTTGCTCTTATTAATGGAGAAGTCTAAAGACATAATATTGCCACCATACCTGCTTTTCCAATTGAACAAACAGATCTCAACATCATCCATTGACTTCAGATGCAGGAAGCATGTCCAATGTATCAAGACATACTAGCGGATTTTTTTTTTCTATTATGTTACATGCTGTAATGGGACATACGGACAATTTAAATGAAATTACGAAAATTCAGGTATTCTAAAAAGAAAATCAACAGGTAGAAATAGGGTAAAAAGCCTAAAAGGAAGAACTGGAGCTCTATCGGCTGACTCTCACTTAAAACTAACATTCGCAACCTTCACAAATGGAATTTCTTTTCAGCAGACACAAGAAAGCCAGCTTCCTGAGTGAACATTGTCTGACTTAGAAAACCGGCAAAAACTCTCACAGAACATTCAAAATCAAGTTATCATACTTGCTAAACATGTTCTCTAAGCTACCAGGGTCATTATCCATTCAAATAGGTAAATGGGACTTCATCTGAGTTTTTTGGCTGAGATGTAAAAGTGAGGAAAAAGGCAATTTATAGGCTCTTATATCTGAGGTGGGAAATAAGGACTGCAAGATGGCTACCAGAAGTGATATGACTGCAGCAATCCATTCAGAGATGCCTTTGGCAGGACAGTTCTTTTATTCAGCAAACAAAGCTACAAAATGGTTCAGAGTTGTGAGCTGATACAGTACAACACACAACCTATCCCAGCAGTGGGGTAGTTACATGGCAAGATTAACCTTGCTTTTCTGAGCATCCCTGCCTGTTGTGCAGAGAACCACTATCCCAGTCCCATGGGGAAGACGAGAGTTCCAGCAGTTGGATGCACATTTGTGTTACAAATGAGTGTTTTAAGGTTGCTTAAAGAATCACCAGGGAGGAGGGAATACACCACCGCAATCTGTCACTTTCACTTCTGTCTGACAGGGCAGAAAGCTTCTTAGAAACCCAACATAGGAAATCTTCAATTTGTGGGGCTTATTAGCTATGCACAGATGCAACATCAGCCATTCCTGACTAGGTTTCTCTTTGCTAAATGCAGAAAGAGCTTTTGTTGACTTGAAGTGACACAAATGGACAAGTTACCTGGGTCAGGGACTGTGTACAAACCAAAAGACCAGTCCCCAGAAGCAGTAATTTGGCATTCCAGTCTAGGATGTACAGAAAGTCTGTCATATACGGACAGCGGCCTTCCTCCTTGTCACGTATTTCCCTAAGGGCTCTTACCCAGCAAAATGGAGAATAACTTACTCCTGGAGAAAATATTAAAATATAAATTGTCACCACTAGCACTGGTCCAGATAGAAGGAATGAATTAAGGATAGGCACCTGAGAAGAAAAATGGACATTTTATGCCTTATAATGGAGGAAAAAAAAATTACATTCTTTTCATCATGGCATCTCTAGATGAATTCACAGTCCCTAGGACATGGCCACACAGTGAAAATGGACTGTAAACACATACCAGAGAAAGCGTGAGAACCAGAAGGACACCAAGGAGATAGGAATCCACGGTAATTCTTGCCCATCATGACTGTTAGAACATCCCATTACCTCCATATGCATACACATATCTGTAATTAACTCTACATCCTTGTTCTCAGTTGTTTCATCTTTCTTTTGGGAAACAAAGAAGCTTATTTTGCTTAAGATGCTAGGAGTAAACAGCAAATCCTGGCAGTAAGTGGAGAGGATGATGGAGTTAAAGGACTGTAAGTCTGTCTGTCATTGTAGCAGAAAAGCAGTAAAAATCTGAAACAGGGATCAAGGGAACATAGTGTTGCTTTGAAAGCAAGCAAACAGGTCAAGTACACACTGCCTAAAAGGCAGTGCACAAGAAGATTCTATACCCATCTGCTCCTAAAAAACAAAGTGAACAAGCTACAGCACACTCTTGTGACTACTTTTCCACCTTAGTTTCTTCCTTTGCAGACACATGCTTCCTGTGACCTTGAAAACATCTGTGGAAAGCTGGGGTTAAATGACAAGAATTTTGAAATACAGCAGCAGTGGACAGAAGGGAACCCTTCTTCTGCTTTCAGCCACAACCTTAAATCTCCAGCTAGAGGAGAACTGACCAGGTTACCAATGGACATCCCGTTCAGGAGCAGGCAGGACTGCAGCAGGAACAGCACTGAGGCTGCAGTAATTTTGCCAGGTTTAGTACCAGAGCACCCCAACTACCTTGTGTCAATTTGGGAGAGCAAGACCTGTGAGAAAGCCCGGACATTACATACATCAGAAAAGCAGGCACCACTCGCCACGTTTTATTGGTGAAAAACAGCCAGAAGAAAAATTATCTTATTTAGTCACAGAAGTCCCAAATGTCACTATCTAGAAAATGAAAGTAATCCATAGATTATATTCCCATATACAAGAAGGTTTTATTTGTATATAGGATCAAGTTAGCAGCTCCATAATAAAATTCTAGTAACATTAACCAAAATAATGTTCAGCAGGGTACTGTACCATAACAATACTCCATTATTCATCAGTGCTGGCAGAGCAGTAGCACTTTCAAGACAATAGTATTTACGGTTGAAACATTTCTGAAACAGTCCTGGAAGATCACTACAGTTCGAAAAGACTAGCAATAACCCCTCAGTTTTTAAACAGCTTCCTCCAAGCTGAAACATCTCCCTCACTTCTTCTCTTTCAGGGTCAGGCATATAGCATTAAACTGAAGCAAAAAGGTGCTCTAAAGCACAAATTAACTTTGGACACATTCACTGTATGCTCTAAAGAAAAAAAATTATCTCTGCAGTTAACCAGACAGTCATAATGAAACTTATACACATAATAATTCTTTACAAAATTAGCAGAGGTGAAGAAGAAAAAAAAAATTGCTCAGTCACAAGTCCCATTCGGTACCTTCCATGGTATCTCAGCACATGCAGAGGGAACGTGTGTCATTTAGGCTCAGTATAGTCATACAGAACAATAGCTCAGAATTATGACAGTTTTATTTGAAATGTACAAACTCAAGCATTTGGGGGGTAGTGAGAACTAAGACAACTTGAGCTGGACTCAATGATCCTTTTGGGTTCCTTCCAACTCAGAATATTCTGTGATTCTGTAACCTCACAGCAGTGTCAGGTACACTCACTGTTAAAAAGGAATGCATTCGTCTTGCTTTAGCTTTCACTCCTGCCTGGGAATTGGTGCAAAGTTAGGGCCAAGTCCCGTAAAATTTCAGTCTAGGCACTTGTCTACGAATAGGTCCTCTCTTAACCTTTCCTCAAAAGTAGATCAAAGCGTTTAAGGTTTTCATAGCTATTATGTATCCAAGAAACTGGCTGAAGGCACAGGCCAAAACTGGACACCAGGTTCACTAAGTCCTAGAAGGGCCCTGTGTTGAGCCTCCTGTCTATTTCTGTAGGAGATGATCCAGTCACACTCAAAAGAATCATATAAATTCTCTTTGCATCTGCATTACATTTATTCATCAGGGTTTTATACAGCAAATGCAGCCCACAAAACAGCTTTAGTAGTAGTGGATCGCTGCCCTATGTCCTCAAACAAAAGTGTTCGTTGAAGTAACCTGTGAACATCAGAGTGATAGGCATTTAACATTTCTTATTAGATTTCAAAAGAAACTTCCTTTAAAAATTATGTTCTATGAAAACTCTTATTTAATTTAAAAAACAAGAATAGATGTTGACAAACCACATTAGGTATTTAATTTTACTGACATCATACAGTAGCAGCGGAGAAGCATCGTATAACTATAACACGAAGCTGTGTGTCTGCCAACATAGTATTAGTTTCTGCTTCTAAGTCTGCACCTGTTTAATTTCCTTCACTCACTGAAGTATGATTCACCGTTCCCACAGCCAGGTGAATGACACAAATTATACTGATTTTAACTCACATTAAGGTGTGAGAAAAGATCCCTTGCATTTTCTTAAATTAGCTCAGCAACAAGGAATCCTTGAAAAAAACCCCACATTACAAAGCATTACTGCTGTAGCACATCTGAAAACAGAAATACATAGAAAAGCTAGGAGGGTCATAATGAAAATTAAGACAAAACAAAACAAAGTACTCCATGACACCAATAATGCCTCTACCAGGCAACAAGAGACAGGACAAGAAGAAAAGTGCCTCACCCTGTGGCAAGGGAGGTTCAGACTGGAAATCAGGATGAATTTCTTCACTGAAAGGGTTGTTAAGCATTGGAACAGGCTGCCCAGGGAGGTGGTGGAGTCACCATCCCTGGAGGTGTTAAAGAAATGACTGGATGTGGCGCTCAGTGCTCTGGTCTGGTTCACAAGCTGGTGATCAGTTAAAGACTGGACTTGATGATCTCGGAGGTCTTTTTCAACTTCAATGATTCTGTCACACTCCCTCCATACACTACTGCTCAGAATACAGACAAAAGGCATGACAATAAACAGGTATTTGTATAAATCAGTGCACTCCTCCCTCGCATTTTGTAGGAGTTAGTATCTGCACCCTGTGAGAACTCACTACATCATTGCAAATATGTATCATCATTCAAGAGAATTTTAACCTAGGAATGGAACCTTATCAGCCGTGATCATGGAAGTTTTTGGGCAAAAATCTTCACCACTTTTACTCCTTTCAGACTGCATTTGCATCAGTCTTCATATTTACAGCAGCCACACTAATTAACACTAGCTGTATCAAAGAAAAACTGCCATCAAGTATGTCACAGGCTAGAGGGGTCTCTAAGACACTCTTGAAACAATATTTGAAAATAGGGAAGAGACTGATCATAGAACATCTTATCAGTTTATACCTCTCATAACAGTAAAATACTATCTATCCTTTAAAAGTCAACACATAGTGCTCTTGGATGGCCTTAAACAATGTGCCATACAGCACTGCTGCTGTACTGAAACTCCATCCCCAAAGCAGGGTAAGCTACCCCACTGCAAAAAAACAGAGTTCAATTTTGCAGCCATTAAAAAATACCAAAACTAAAAGAGGGTGAAAAACCCTCTCTCAATAATAATCTCCCAACAACTGAGATAATTTTGAAGTACAACAAACTTATAATAATACAAGCAGCACTATGCAAATATGTAGAATTGGTTTTTGCATTAATTCTTCACTTCCTCCAAAGTGTCCAATGGAATCAAAGAAGATACAGGCAGTTTGCCCAAATTATCTGCAGGAAAGCACACAACAAAAGGTGCATGTGGCATATTACTCATTGAAAAACAGCCTTGAAAGCCAGTCTGCTTCATGTCTGGTTTAGACGACAATACAAAATCTGTTAGGTGAAGACTACATAACAATTTAAAACTTCATTACTTTACCTTATAAAAATGCAGGAAATGCCCCGTTTCCTCAGAAACACAAGGCAGTCAATACAGGCTGATCTGTAGTTACTAGAAAACTTAGCTCTTGCACTTTTGCATTGGTAGATATCAGAATGCCCCAGTGAAAATCATCATTCCTGCTCTGCAGCCAGACAGGCCATGTTCTACCCAAAGTACACCTGCAGCGAAACCGTAAGCAAAGCTCTTGCCTGGCAGGTGAGAGCTCTGGCAGTGCTGCGGGACACAATCTCACTAACGGCCTGGGGAGCAAAGCAGTAACCCCTGACACTCAGTTCAGTAAAGCTTTACTAATTCAGACTTTTGTCTAACAAAAATTCAAAAGGATTTATTTTTATCTCATCAAGATTCACAACATGATGAACAGGAAATCACTTCAAAGAGTGGATGATTTTAGCATGAAAATAAAATCAATTTATTTAGATGTATGTACATATATGGACATGCATACATACGCACATGCCAATACCGGCAACATTACAAAGTCATTCTCAATGGTCAGCACGGTGCAGTGGAGATATTGTTGGAACTGCACATTTAGCATTTTATAGAAGAAAAAGAAAAGGAGCCTCTTATTTGAGCAAATGTTCAAAGAAAGCAGATATGAAACTGAAGTCCAAGTGACACCTTTGTCCCTTATTCTCTTAACTGTCTTCCTCACAACTGCTTGCCCGTGTGGAAGTGATTGGGGCAAAAATGAAACAACTATCAATGCATAAAAATAGTTTCACCTAATAATTAGAAACCTCAAGAGAAATAATCTCTAAATCTTGACCCTAGAAATCAAATTACCACAACAGTAGGTGCAGGTATGTATCTATTTCTGAATGCAAAAAAAAAAAAGTTACCAGGAGGCAGACTGGAGACAAGCCAAGATCAAAAAGTACCTTCCAAATCAAACTATTCTATGTGTCTATGATTCCAATATCAACAAAAGTATTGTGCCAGATAAATAAAACAAAGAGGCATGTTGGTGATACCAAACCAGCAATATCTTACAAGTATTTATCAAAAACTTCTATTTTGTGCACAAATTTCACAATATCCTCACCATGTAAAGCTAAACAGCCACATTTTCTGAATACCTGACAACTTTCAGATGTCACTATCATTATACAGAAACTTCAGCCTGTACTTTGAGACTGAGCATATATATATATATAGCCAGAATTTTCACAAGTGGGAAGAGGGCTCTTGAACCTTCTGATATTACAGTATTATTTACTACCAAGGTAATACTTTATCACCATTGTACATTTTAATCTGTCCACTTACTTTTTCTTTTCTTTTTTTTTAAACAGTAGCCACTTTTCATCAAACTGTTGACTTTTTGGCTCTGATGTTTCTTTTAAGCAACGAAGTGACTATGTTCTCTAGATATCAGCAATATTTTTCGCAGTAGATTCGTAATAGCTGTGAAAAGCACATTCTCATGGTATTTTCCCAGCTCACGACTTGGGAAAGATGGAGCTGTTTGGAGCTGTCCCTGGACAGGCAATGAAGCACAGGCAAATTCTGATCCAGATGTTGAGGATTCTGTAATATGCAACAACTGCAGCGCAGCTAATCCTATATCACTTTGTTTTCCTTTGAAAACCAGGCTCATCCACAATAATGTTTCTGAGACTGTTCTAGCTTGTTCCAAATTAACTCTCAACTCTGATTTACTCTAAGCCAAATCTAATTCTTCATGCTGTGCACACCTGTCGGGATTTGGAAAGACCTTTGCGTTACAGAGACTGGGGTTTCACTAGAACTTCCACCTTCTCTGACGGAACAGCAGCAGCTGAAAGGTTCCCCAACTCCTGGCAATAAACACCTCCCTGAATGGGACTAGGTTAGTTCCACCCCAGTCCGCCGTGCCGAGGATTTTACGCCTCGCTCGGGTTAACAGCAGACCCCGACACAGGCGCGTCCGCCCTCCCTCCCCGCACGCCAAAGCTGCACCAGAGCCACCGATTCGGGTTACGCGACAACTCCCGCCGAGGCACAGCCGGGTGAGATCAGCCTCGAGGAAGCTCCTGCCGCCGCTCCAGGCAGCCGAACCGAGCCACGGCCCGCCGGGCCGCGGTCACCGCCCCCGCGGGGCCTGTCAGGCGCCGGGACCCCCTCCCGAGCACGGCCCCGTCCCATCCGGGAGCGCTGCGCCGGCCCCGGGGCCAAGCGCCCTTCGCGCGGCCGCTCACCTGGGGCTGTCTGGGGCTCTCACATGGCGGATCCCGGCCGGCCCGGCCCGCTCCCACCGCCGCTTCCCGCCCGCTCCCACAGCCACTCGCACCCGGAACTGATTCCGCTGGCGGCCGTTCCGCTTCCTGGTGACGCCCCGGCAGCGGGCGGTGCCCCCGGGCCGCCCGGGAACCCGCCCCGCTCCCGGCGCGGAGCCCGGGCGCTGCCCGCCGCCGGGGTAGAGCGGAGCCGCCCTCGCAGCGCGACTCCTCACGAAGGCAGAAGGATGAGTATTGGCTGAAGCCGGTACGTACGCGGGCACAGCTCTTCCGAGAACTCTCACGGTGTGCAGCTCCAGAAAAGAAGGCACACTCAGAGCCATACCCCGTTAGGCACTCGCAGATGCAGGGAGGGAGCTTTTGGGGGAGGACATCTTCCACTCCAGCTGTGAACTGCCCCTTTTATTGAGCAAAGAATTAAAAAGTTCACCCGTGTTACACTGGCCTTGTAACTCACAGAAATCGCTTTACGAAGCATGCACTGACTTTTTTTTTTTTAAATTATCCTGCATATGCTTGGAGGTCAGGTAGTGCAACGATTCAGTTTATGAACCAGACAGTTCTTGTACTACTTGGTAACAGTCAGAGCAACTGCTGCCAGTAGGTCCGGCTGGGATATCCACCTGGTCTGACTGGACACCACATTCTGTCTTCTGGAGGTATGTCTTTCTCTCCCTTCAAGACACAGTACAGAGTCTTCATACATTAGGTATTGAATGCTGATCAGATAAAGCTGCAGCCTGGGAAGCATCCTGGCCAGGGCAGAAATAACAGAGTTAAAGAACACACGGACAAACTGTATTTGTCAGATAAAACAAAGATAAAAAAACCTCAAGCAACTAATTCTGAACAGGCAGAAAACTTGGGCTTATTCTTCCATGTTCAGTAAATGTAAGCAAAATAGAAAATTAATTTTCTTGTACCATATTCCATTTGAATTTGCTGAAGACTGAGTGTGTTAAACAAATACTGACTTCTCCAGGTATTAACTGGGCATGCTTTCAGTGAGAGTGAGCTCATTTTTTGCTTAGGTAGCAAGCAGCAGCTGGGTTGGTTCCACAAGGACTGAGCAGATAGAGGCTGGACAAAATCAAGTGTTCAGTATGAGTACCTAAATTCAGTCAGGGAGAGAAGGAATCCTCGCAGGAAGGTAAGGGAAACTTAATCTTTAAATAGTTTTCGCAGCACAAAATTTCTTTCATACTTAGACAAGAAAAAAATCTATGTTATCTATACCTACTTCAAATGTACCAAGAGGCCTTTGGGACATGCAGTTGCTGCTGCTATGGAGTGAGTGTTTTGGAATTTTCCCATCAGCATTTACATTCTGTATTGTAACTTCAGAGATCACCATTCTGCAAAAACCAGTTACAACACAACCTGTTTGATAAATTTGAACTAGCATGGAAGCTAATTACCTAAAGCAGCAAAGAAATGGGCCCAATTCCACAAATTCATCAAACTTACTGTGTCATAAAAATCAGGTTTTAGTTTAGTGTTTTCTTAGACTAGGCTGGCATGCTATCATTATTTCAAGAAGACACATTACTAGATACACTTTTTTATATATTTAATAAAGTTATAGATCAACAACTTTTGGATTTGTACTTTTGTTTAAGCACTTATTTTGGCAAAGTGAAATATTAAATACTAGTACTAGACATGCATTCCTTTCATTCAAGCTTAAGAAAACATTTACAAAGTTGACAGGTAACATTTATTAAAACATGTTATACAAAAAAAGGGGCATGGGACTCTTCTATAAGAAGAAAATATTGAACAGTAACATTAAATTAAAACCATGCTGTACAATTAGGACAGCAATATTTATAGACAAAACTATCCAACCTCTGCAATACAGGCATAACATCTCACAAAATATCAAGATATGCAAATTTACTATTATAAATGACTTGTTTAGAATAAAAACTTATAGCTCATTAAGGAAGATTCACTTGACTTGCATAAACAGTTACATTTCTGAAAGAAATATGGAATCCCATGAATAAAAAGAAAAGGAGCAGCAATCAACGGACACAGGCTTCAAGCAAAAATCAGAACTTGCAATTTAATCACATTAAAAATATACCATTTTCTTTTTCAGCATCTTCCCCTAGGCCACTGACAGTTTACAGCTAATAGCTAAAGAAGCCAAGCTATCCAAGGAAGCATTTAAAAGACAAAAAACCAACTTTCCTTTGTTGCTTTGAGAAAGGTCCTAATTCAGTTACAGCAAAACACTCATTATACTGCTGTAGGCTCTCATAATTCTGAGACAGGTTACCTTGCTGGCACCCAGGCAAAAGTATTGAGATTACAAACCCTGATGTGCCTCCATTCTTTCAGGCTCAATAATATTGGAACGCTCAATGCATCAGCCTTTGATCACCTGCCTTGCTTATGATACAGGACGGTTTCTCAACCTCAGCCACTCCTCAGATGAAAAAAGCTGTGACCAAAAACTGTACTGACAATACCTTCTAGGGTCTGTCTGCTCACCAATAAAACAAGGAAAGTTTAAAAAAATGAAACAACAAAAAGGCACCCCGCAAACCAACACTGGTGTGTGAAATAGGAACCTTCTCCCTCAAAAGGGTCTGATATACACCTAAGCAGATTTTAACCCTGCTAACAGTTGAATTTTTCAGAATGGTAGTTACACAGATTCCATGGTAATTAACACCTTAGTTACAAAATGGAATGAAAAGGAGCTTAGCTGCAGTATCATTAAGTCTTCTTACCACTGCTAGGACAATGAAGGGCTTCAAAGCAGCAGGAAAGTCTGAAAGCTGCCTGGGTGTACAATATTGCTGGTTATAAGAAGACACTCACTTTACTACAGCCAACAGCCACATCATCAAAGGTAATGAAGCATATGGGAAGATTAATGAAAGTCATCATATACATATGCATTCATATTATATATATACATATATATATATGGATTGCTTCCCTCCTCCCCACAAACAAGAAATAATTTTTCGTACCTTGAACAAGACCACTCCATTAGCAAAGATCAGAAGCTTGACCGAAGTTGCATCTGTATATCTTGGCTTGCTATGTTCAACTGCACTGGCCACCAGTGGCAGGGACTGCAAGGGGTGACACGCGGCCAGAGGTTGTGAGCTGCCCTGTGCTAGTCAAAAGAAGTTCAGCCTGCACAAAAAATGGATGTGAACAATCCACTGCAAGCCAAAATCTCAACCAGAGGTGCACATAATGCTTCTGCTTAAACGTACTTAAGGAAGAGTGGCAGCTACTAGCAAGAGGTGCAGGGAGACACATGGAGAAGACACTCCTGGGTATATGGGGAGAAACTGAAGAGCTGCTCTTGGGAAAACACCTGAAGAAGTCACTGAGAACATGTACAGACATACTCACAGAAGGACACGCTCTCCACCTGAGGAGATTCACTTCTCAGAGGACTTTGGCCTACAGCTAAGCCCTGCCAGAGCAGGTGCACCTCTGAAATAACTGAGTTCCACAGGAGAACCAAGCTGGAACAGATGGTTCCCTGAAGGGACAGTGTCACCATTAATAGTGACACTGACCAGACCAGAGCACCAGAGGACACCCACTAAGAAATGAAGAGCATCAGAAAGGAAGTGTGCATGAGCCCAGCCTCCTGTGTGACCTGTCACCTTACTAAAGGAAATGGCAGGAGCTGAATACAACTCTTGGTGAAAGCAAGGGAAACTGAGACTACAAAGGCAGGGAGAAGAGGTGTTAGACTTAAGCTGAGCCTGAGGAAGATGGTTTAAGTAATTTTTTATCTTTCCCCCCCCAGTACCTGAAATGGTGATTAGAAGTTTGACAAAGGGCAATAAACTGAATTAAAGAGAAACACCACAAGACAGCTGTTTCACCTGTGACATGCAAAAGTAAGGATTTTAGACATGTATCTCAAGCTGCCCTTAAATCATCAATCCTCTCAACCTGATCTCATGACAGTCAGATCAGTATTTTGCTGCAATCAATTGGATTAATGTAAATTAACAGCAGAAAGCCAAATGCTACAAAATCAGTGGAGCAACATTTGTTGGACTTTCAAGACAATGCCATAATATGGGGTAAAACAGCAATAGGCAAATACTAAAAAGTTACTATTCATGCTAAGTCATTAAAAAAGGACATGGTTCTATAATATGATCTACTGAACCTGTTATAAAACCTTTAAAGTGTCTCTCGCAGTACATTTGATTTTAAAGCTTTATTTCAAAGTAATCTTACTGCAAATAGAAGTAATGTTAAACCTAGAAATATCCCATATAAAAGTCATTCCAAGCTGGTAAAAGAAACAGTTTT
Organism: Falcunculus frontatus; assembly: GCA_013398115.1. Lineage (NCBI taxonomy): Eukaryota > Metazoa > Chordata > Aves > Passeriformes > Falcunculus > Falcunculus frontatus. The sequence continues at coordinate 169,761 of VZRV01010550.1, forward strand.
GCTGGCAGCTCTGTAGGATGGTCTGGGTTCAAGATATTTATTTTTTGACCATAGTTTTTAGACTGGTGTTTCTGTCCAGCCTTTTTTATGGTTCAATGGGAAGAGGCACCCTTAACCTTTTTATGCAAAACTAAAGTGACAATTGGAAAGGGGCTGAGAACTGATGTAATATACAAGACCATTCTTGAAATGAGTATGAGAATAAACACCCTGCACATGCTCAAGGCCAGGCTGGACGGGGCTCTGAGCAACCTGGCCTAGTTGAAGGTGTCCATGCCTACGGCAGGGAGGTTGGAAGTAGATGACCTTCAAAGTCTCCTTCCAACCCAAACCATTCTATGGTTCTAATGCCTTCCTTCAAATGTGATGATGGTACTTGCAGAAATGACACCATGTATGTGGTAAGGCCTTGGAGAATGGAAAAATAGGGCCACCGAGTGCAAGAACCCTTTCCTCTACCCCCATGTAAACAGGCAAGCATTATAGTATTTTTTAGTATTAAAAAAGACAGTGTTAGCAGTGTGTAAACAAACCATAGAAGGAATATAATTTCTAAGTTTAAAAAACATATTTATAAAGTTTTATGGTTTGTTTGGTTTTTTGTTGTTGTTTTTGGGTTTTTTGTTTTGTTTTATGGGTTTTTTTTGTTTTTTGTTTAAATACAAAGTGCTTCTATACATTAAGCAGGTTACAGTGTTAGTGAGCAAAATCCCTGTTTCAGTACCTTGATCACAAAGGTTAAACACGGCCACCATGGTATTTGTAGAGTTCAATTAAGTGCTAAGAATAGGAACTCTGTGGTGCTGATCATTCATGCCCATTGCCAGCAATGGGTTCATTGTACTTGGGAACATCTTTTTTAACAAAATTCCATATGAAAAAATATTTGAAGCATTAGAAGATTAATAATTAAGACCCTCTTAAAAAAAAAAGAGATTTTTAAGTAGAATGCCAGTAAAGAAATTACAGTAATTACAGCTCACTGAGTAGAAAACCCTCAGCTTGCAGCAGACATTCATTTTCAGGATACAGTTCAGTTGTATCTTAAGACAATTTGTAACTGGGAGTTCAAAAAAGAATCTGAAGTGTAATAATCTTTGTGTGGTTTTGCTTCACCATACAGGGTCATCTGTTTCAGTACATTATCTTGCACACAGCAGTGCCTAATACAGAAACTGGGGCCAGACAGCTTTAGGTCTTTAATGCTGGTTAACTTTTTCCCCATGTGAACAGCACCGTACTTGGATGTCACCTCTTTCTATTATGTTCTATGTATGTTCTAAAGGCTCTTTCCTTTTCATATTTCAGTAAGCTACTGAGAAGCTTTTGCTTTTGCTTACTAAGAAGCAATTGCTTTTGCATTGGACTGCATTAAGCTTTCAACCCCAAAATCCTGTTGTCACCTTTTCAACTGATGCCTTTACTCTATCTGCAGAGCTGGCAGCATCTTTTAGAACTATACACACTCCTCCATCTATCTCCACAAATGAGAGCCCCACACATAGATCCTCATCCTAACAAAGAACAAGTGTCACTTTCCCGGCAAAAATCCCAACTTCAGACATAAGCCTGGTACCATGTTCTGCAGTACCACTAGAAGATCCAAATGACATACTTCCTACTTTTTTCCACAAGCAACTTCATTTGAGCAAGTAAACAATTCTGCTTGGGATCACCAGTCACAGTAGTTCAGTACCGAGAATCTGTATCATAGTTCTTACTATTCAAACACTAAAGAATTAGAAGTATGAATACCTATCAATGACTACATAATTTTCCTAACGCAGGTTTCTAAAACTAGATAGAAGTTCTTGGAGAAGTTTTTGTACCAATAACAAGTCAGTTCATGAATCCAGAGTTTGGTACTTGCTACTGTAGTAAGCCACAAAAATTTGAACAGAAATCTACAGTTTAAATATTTGATTATTTTGACCAAGTTCCAAATGTTATGTCTTACTTTTTGTTGGTTTCTTTTTTTTTTAATAAGACATACTTACTACACACACTTCTAGAAGCTCTCACAATGCAGTAATTAAAATCTAATGAAGTCAAAAGTCATACAGCATTAGACCCTAGAGGAGCAAGGATAAAGTATACTTAATATATACTGAAGTTTATATGCAAGTGCATTACAGACGCTAAATAGAAATCAGCACAAAATTAGACATTTGTTTTACTGAAGATAAATTTAAAAAACAGAAGACAGATAAAGGAAAACCAAACCACCTTTACCACTGCCTTTCATTAAGCAATACAACGATGGCTACTGAATGACACACACTACCTAATGATGCATGTTAAGTATGTTGGCAGTCTTCACCTTGAGGTGGAATTCTAATTTTTTTTTCTCATTAAAATGTGAATCATATAACCTGATTTGGTCATCTTAGTTTTCTTTTCCATTAAGTAGTACTACCTGAATTCTTGGTTCTTTTAAGTATTTTCAGGATTTTTGTCAATTTAGAGCTGAGTTTTACTGTGAATTTAGATGACTTAGAAATACAAGATGGCTTCTAAATACTGCTGTGATTACAATGAATGTTAGACCTCATTTTTCAGGCACCTCTCAGATTAACCATAAGCACTTCACACACTGAACACCTGAAGTAATACTGCAGAAAGCAAAATATGTTTGATCTGTTTATACCAGCATACTCATTAAAACTTGTTTTTTGAGAATGTACAATAGCAAGTACCAGACATTATTTGCATAATTAGTTTATTTTTCTTACTCTACTAAACAAATGTAAGCACTCATGTCTTAGTTCATCTCAGTAGTACTCTGCTCAGCTTTAGAAGCCTGATAGGACTTGGTACAAGAGGTCACATGCCGATGAAAACTGTCCCGCCACATAAATCTTTTCCCACAGATGTTACACTCATATGGTTTTATGCCTGTATGAATTTTCATATGGCCTACAAGATGGTGTTTCATTTTGAATTTCTTACCACAGACACCACAGCCATAAGGTCGAAGACCAAGGTGCATACTCATATGCCGATCTCTCTGACTTTTGTGTGTAAAGCTTTTTCCACACTGACAAGGATAGAGCTTATCGGCATGGGAGAATCCAGTGAGAGACGTTTCTTCTTTAATCCCAGCAGCCATATCAATGCTTTCACCATAGCCTGCTGCCATCATAAGATCCTGTCTGTGAGCACTTAAATTTCCATCTGCCCTTTCACCAGAAAATTCTTCCATAGATGAGCCATAGAAGTCAACTTGTTCATCATAATTACTTTCATCTGCCTGTTCATCAAATTCTGCTTCCATCTTTTTGTCACCTATGTGAAAATCTTCAACACCCGAAGACTGGATTGAGTGATCTGCCTGGATGGCATTCATGGATTCAGAAACTTGGTGTTCATCATAAGGATTATCAACGCCTTCACAGTCTTGTTCAAACCTTTCTGGTTTCACATGGATCCACCGCTTATGAGACATGATGCTGGGTTTGCTATACATTGGTCTGGTATACTGGTACTCTGCACTATCACTAGTTCCTTCTTCACCATCCTGACTGGTCATTCCAGTGCTAAGTCTATCGTGTTCTGTTGAAGAATTACTGGGAAGGTACTCATGTTCTGTCAGCTGACATGACAGTTCATCTTTAGAGCTCTCTTCTTCATTTTCACCGTCCCTTAGTTCCTGCACTTTGTGGAATTCTGTCTGTCCTCCAGAGCCAAGTTCAAAGGTTTCAACAAGGCCATTGTAGCTACTACTGCTTGGGGACTGATGGTCACTGCCATGATTCATCTTCTGACACAGAACTGTTGGGTTCCCCTCAAGCACTTCAGTGCACTTATCCACTACATGCCACATCTGAAGGAAACTTGCTGCTGTCAGATAACTAACAATTTCTGGTGCAGGCATTACCAGCCGGCCTGTATAGGTAGACAGAAGAATGTTTTCAAATACTCTGGGATTCATCACATCAGGCAGGACTATTCGCCTGCTGTTTTTCAGGAGAACCTGATCACAGAAGTAAGGTGAACTAGCTGCAAGAACAGCTTTATGGGCTCTGAAGAGATGGCCCTGAACCACAATGGACACATCACATAATTGTCCTTGCTGGCGCTGTTGGTTTAACTTCTGCAAAATGGTGCTAGAGAAATCTGGAAATTCCACTCGAAAGGAGCTTGACCCAGACTCCATTTCATTACAAATTTAGTGTTGTGCTGCAAGAAAAAAAAATAAAAATAACAAATAAATAAAATTAGAAATTCTGCTTAGTCAAGTATTGACCTTTCCATTTTCTTCTGCACTTTTTTCTTAGCAGACTCACATGGAACTCAAAACAACATTTTCTGGAACCTTTTGCCACTGTTGTATTTCTCTCTTCTGAAAGCTGTACTAAGGCCATAAATTGCTATGCCAATATATTTAGTTGTGTTTCTTCTCTCCAAGAGGACTCATCAACTACAGCGGGAGCTACAAACAGCAAGTTATCCAGTTGGGATAGATGAAACATTTCAAACATGAGTTTAGGCTAATGAAACCATTATTTTATTAAATTATTCAGTAGAGTTCTAATTCCAGGATGTCCCAGAGTTTGTATCAGCATATGAAAGATTCTATATTTCAAATGGCAACAAAATAATCTCATTGATCTCCCAATAAACACTGATTTTACTCATGAAATAATTCACTTAAGATCAAGTTTTCAAAAGCAACTGTATCAACTCACAGGATGACACTGGCAGCACAGGCAGAACCCCATTAAGAATGAGGCTTATGACCCTTCTCATGCATTTCCCTATTGTTTTATTAACTGAAAGGTGGAACAGCAACAGCTTGTACAGTTTTTAATTCCGAACTTATTGAGATATTATTATAACATTCCTTTTAGGGAAATGATACAGAATTTAAAATGTCAATCAAGAAACTGATACCTTTGCTGCACAGAACTTTTCCTGCCTTTACCTTGTGTATTTGTAACGATGTAACAATTACATGCCAGAACCTCAGCTAAGAGCTCCCAGATTTTCACACTTGTATTCCCACATCATCCAGATGTCTTACTACAAAGTTAACAGCCCTTTGAGCAGTAATACAGCTTTTTAAAATGCATACTTGAAATTTTAAATTCAATTTGAGATAAACTTGCATGTTATTGTAATTAGAAATGACAGAAATTTAAATGCAGCTACGAAAGACCAACATTAACTGCTTGAGTAAGCTGAACTTGTGCAATTTTTCTATTTGATAATGCGTAAATCGAGTGCAATGGGATTCCTAAAGAGCCATGGAGCAGCAAGCAGTTTCCTCTGTCAAGTTCCATGAAGTTACCACCCACATAATCGCAAAAGACCACCTTTAAATTTACTGTCTTCAGCACTCTTCAGGTTCTTTTCCTCAAAGTACCAACCCTCTTCAGAACAGAACCAGGTACCAATACTTTTCCAGTGAGCAACAGAATACTGCACCTGCCAGTTCAACTGTTAATTTTTTCTTACCACCTTGCTTAAAACAATTTGACATAATTATTTAAGTATCTCAAGTTATTTTATACCTTGTGTATATTATGTCTGTTTTTTGAAACAATGATAATTTTTTATACGGATGCAGGTCCTTACCTCCCTTCAGAATATTCTCAGATTTAAGATGCTATTTTTCAGTACTTGCCTACAAAAAAAATAAGCCTTCAGGAGATGTTCAACTGAAATTTAAAGACAGATGCCTGTAGAACTTATATACAATTACTGGCCATCTTTAAGTAGGGAGTCAGCATTCACCACAAAAACATTTTAGATGATAGCAGACTTTTTTGTATTTTAGGTTCTCATGAAGACAAAACGTACGTAAAATATTTTCAATTAGCAAAGCCATACATGTCAAGCAAACCAGTTTAACAAAGGGGTTTCACTTCCTCCTTCTACAATCTGTTTTGTTTTGCACTTCCTTTACTCCAAACTCATAAAGAACAAAGTATTTCTACTTCAATTAATAAAAAAAAAATAATCGCCATGCTGGAGCATTGAGTAGAACATACAAGGCACATTTAAGTTGCTTTAAAATAACATTACTTCTAATAAGTGCTAGCAGGGAGTTACTTCCCCTCTCCACGCGCAGGCCTACGGTTACCGATCTCTCAGCCTCCCAACGCCCCCGCGATGCTGCCGCGGCCGCAGCGGCGGGGCCCGGCCGGGAGCCGCTGCAGCCCGCGGGACGGGACAGGCCCCAGCGCTTCCCGCGGCCGTGCGGACCCGCCAGCAGGCTCCGGCCGGAGTGGCCCCCGCCCTCCGTTCCCGCCGGGGA